>JAHZMT010004776.1:0-10804 GCA_027743785.1 Sinhomidia bicolor | reverse complement strand
CAAACTATTACGAAGAGTTTCAGAATAGCACATGATATTATTGATTAAAATCACTTAAAATTTTTCCATTCTCGAGTTGTGCAAAAGATTTTGTAAGCAATGATTATACTGTTTATCCATCCATCTTGCATATTATGATAGAATTATGTAAAATTAAAAGGTTGTAAGTAATATTTTAGCTCAATATTTTGCATCAAATTTGGCTTTTAATTGACTAGTATCGTATTATTCTTAGATGTTAACTTTATGTTTTAGAGGTAATAAAATTTATTCGGGAACACTGTCATTAACATTAACATAAAGCGTTTTACTTCCCATTAAACTTGACGATAGGTCAGAAAAGGAAGGACGACGTGCAGACTCACCATCCCAACAGCTTTGCATTATTTTGAACATGTTCTCTTCTTTAAACCGTGGTTCCAATAATCTCAATCCCCCTTCAAGACGACTTACAAAATCCGGGCCCCAACAAAGACCTGGATATGGCTGGTCTCCTAATGTGTAAATTTCCCAAAGGGTGACACCAAAAGCCCACACATCCGTCTTTTCATTGAACTCTAACCGCCTTAATGACTCGGGGGCCATCCATCGCCATGGCATTGGTTCTTGCTGTTTCTTCACGTAATTTGTGTAGTCATAGAGGCGCCGAGAGAGGCCAAAGTCACATATTTTTGCACTTTTTTTCCAGTTGAGTAAAACGTTTCTGGTGGCAAGGTCGGCATGGACAACCTGCGAAAAATAGACCGTTTTCAATAAAACCGCATTTAGTAAGAAAGACTCGTGGATATTTTTTTCAGAGAGTAAAAATTCACAATTTTCTTTTACATTTTTTGTAGCCAGATACTCCATTCCACAGCAAATTTCTTTGGACCATTGAAGCAGGTCTCTTGCAAGTGCATCATCCAAAACATTTTTATTTTTCAAGTTAACATAGCGATCTTCGCCTTCGCGATTACCTCGGGTAGAACTCGTTCCTGCCGTAGTCTCTTTTAACGTAACCTTTTCTTCCTCCTTCCCTTCAGCTTCAGAAAGTTCAAAGCTTCTCAAGTGTTTATCAAGTGATCCCATTTGACACAGCTCCAGAAAGACATAAACTCTACCCCGTCTCAATTCCGCAGTGTAGGCCCCCTCCAACGTGATAATGTGCTTGTGCTCACCAACGTACGACAGTATTTTGATTTCAGACAAAAGTCCTTTTAAGGCTCTATTACAACCTTGCGAACTTCCCTGGCGATCATTGATCATTTTGACTGCAACTTCGATTTCCTTCCCCTCTTGCCCCGCTTTTCGCTTCCTGACAGAGCCTTTACACACTATACCGAATTCACCGGAACCAAGTTGACGTTCTCTGTCTGTAAATCGAAATTGAATAATGCTTTCATTGCAAACAAGAAAAATAATGAGGTAATATTACAATTATAATTAGAAACAATTATAATTATCAAGTAGTTTATCATCATCATACTGCATGTAAAGCTTCCTTTTGAAATTTCCAACTGCTCTTTATCGTACGGTTTGCTATGAGCGGTAACATTTCCAGCATCCTTGGACATATTTATGGGATTAGATTCATCTTCAATTTTGTCTTTATCGTCCATGCCCTTGAAAAAATCATCAGCTTCCTCTTTTCCAACAATGTACTTTGAGCGATATCTCACTACCAAGTATGATGCAGATGCAGTTAGAAATAATACAAATAGCATTGTAGGGACTATGATCATCAGCCAAAAATTTATATCTTTTGGTGGTTCCAGTTCTGGCTCATTTACAGCGTCTCTGTTGAGCTTCTCGTAAAGTTTCAAAGCAGCTGACATGAGATTTGCAAGGAAAAATATTAATAGTGGCAATTGCCATTTAAAAATACGCAAAACATTTTCGTTACATACTTTATGAGCATTTTAATCTGCTTGTGACTTACTTGTCTTCTTGTCTTCAAAAGTCACATTGCCATTCCTGTCATCTCGAACAACTTTCCACCACCCACATAATTCATTATCAAATGTATCATCAAAAGCGGTATCCATTGTTATCACACTTTTCTCCCTTGCCGCCCAGCCATTCATCTCTTCCCAAAGTCTCACGAGGTTTGCTAAGATTTGTATATCATCAGAATAGGGAGCATCACAGTCGGTTGGACTCACTCGGAACTCTACTCTTTTTTTCTCTGGATGCCGCCCAAAATATAAATCTGTGCTTCTTCTGCAATCTTGAAATTTTTTTGTTAGTTTTTCTACCAACTTGTCAACTCCGAATTTTATATCCTCTTTGGTAGCATAAATTTTGAAGATGATAAACTCTATCATTTTTAAGTTTGGATAGGTCTCATTTACAGAGGAAAAACGGCTACAAAGTTCAAGTGGGAGAATAATCCCAACTTCAGCTCCCTGTATTTCAAGTCAAATGCCAACAAAAGAAATACTTTTAGAATTGACTATACTCTTCATAACTGTCAGAATCAAAACTTACTCTGCTCGTTGACACCCTTTGTTTGGCATGTTTAATATACGGTCCAGTAAACTGATGCCAATGATGTAGAAGCTCGCCCTCAAGTGGGTAACTGTCACAATTGAGCACAACACCAGTGATCGTGTCCGGATACACTAGGTTACCTTTAATCAAAATATCGCCAGCATTGCTTATTGCCGCTGTACTTGCGTCAGTATCTTCATTGGATATTAGCATGGAAATGTAAACACGGATAGGCACTTGATCTTCAAAAATGTCACGCCCTCCACTTCCACTTTTCACTCTGACAATATCCCTCTTAAACGCCGCCAATTCATCAACAAACCCTTGTACTTTATCCTGATAAGGCTTGATGGCTTCACTTACATCGCCAATTATGATCTTTCTAGTTTTTTCATACATCCTTGTAATGAAAATGGTTTTCATTTTATCACCATGCTGCAAAACATGACTGAGTATGGACAGTCCAAAATACTGTTTGCTTAAGACAATATGCTTTTTCAGCCATCCAGCGTCAATATTCGCTACTGCAGCTCTGTTTTTCTCCAAAACCTTATCGGTGGTCTTAGTGCTTGCTTTAGGTTTATTACGCAGAGAGGCTTCCATAACTAGAGTAATGTTATTTAAATTCTTCCAGTTTTTATATGAGCGTATAGCATTCCCATCTTCTAAATACATTTGTAGAATGTCATCATGCTGGTCAATAGTGACTGGCCACGGTAAGATAAATCCGATGGAGGTTCTGGTAGTATTGGAACTGGATGCAACTTTTTTTCTGCAAGTTTCATATTCCCCTTGCGTAGGAGAAACAGTGACTACGCTAGATGTACCTGCTGATTCTTCACGTTTTAATAGTAGGAGGTCTACCTCATACATGGCAAGCTTTTTAATTTGTTCAGAGTATGACTGACAGTTTCTCAGATCCAAGATTATTCCAAATTTGAATACACCTCCCTGTTGGGTTTTTATTAATTGAGCTGACTTTCGAATATCTTCTTTTATTAAGGGTAATGTCACAGAAGTAAGACTTTGTCTGTTGTAGTGCAGCAAAATTGTTGTTACTGTGCCATGAAACTTGGAGTTGGACTGGGTGGCAGTTTTAAGTATCTGTGTAAGGTCAGCGGTAATATTGCTAGCATTAGTAGAAAACGAGATCCATACTTCAATTGGACCTTTTTCAGTCTCATTTTTAGTTGATGTACTTTTGTGATTCTTTTGGTTAATTATTGCAGCCATTTCTAGAATCTCGAGTGATGTGGATTTCTGATTTGCTGAAATGTAAGTACGGACTTTTCAAAATTAATAATAACCTTTTCTCAGCATTCTATAATAAATTTGGATATGCTTCCTTACCATTTTTACTGACACCGTCGTACTGAACAAGAATTCGTGGGAGTGTTTTGAAAATGTTTTTAAATATATTCTCTTTTTGCTCGGCTGTTGCTTCTCTAATAATTGATTTCAGATCCTTGGGTGTAATTGAACCTATTAGTTTGTCATCCAGAAAATCCAAATGCTCTTCCTAATTGAGGTAAGATAAGATTGTATTATTTTAGTCGTTTTCCATTTCTTAGAAAAGTTAATTGCCCACAGTAGTAGTGGCACTCTTTACTTAATACCTGTCCCTGAGCACTACAGAAATATTGAGCTAGCAAGATCCAAGGTAGTAAAATGCGCATTACATAAAAATGTTTTGCAGTAGCTGGAAAGGTTTTGACAAACATTTTGTATTGTGCCATAATTGATATATTTGTTTTCTGTAGTAGGTAAATAAGTGTCCAGTTGATCTTCTTATCTTACAAAATAACAAAAGCATATATCATTATCGACAAGGTAATCGAAGAGCATAAACATACTCCTATTCTGAACTATGATTTAACAGGAAAAGTCACATGAAATGTGGTAGCATAACCGCAGCCACTATTTCCGTTTTAGTGCTTGGCTGTTTCGTGCTTTTCTCGAAGAGAGGTTATGTATTTGTACGTATGATAGTTGTAAGCGATTTTCCGAGTTTGCATGTAATTCGTTATTTCCCCGTACACAATACCGAGCACGGGAAAGTGGAATTGTAAAGATTTATACTTTTGTAAACATTAAATATTGTATAAGTTTTGGGCCTTCATTCTTTAATTTATTGGTGACACTACTGCTTGTTAATGTAATACGCATTACACCACATCTTCCGTATCCAATACCGCTTTGAGATGAAAAAAGTAGGAGGGAGTATGATCAGCTTCAGAAACTCGACTTACCAAACTCTTCGCCTTTTTAATAAACTCAACTATCCTGCACATCCATTTATTACATCAATTAAGGAAAGATGATCATGATGAAGGGCAAATTAGTTTAAAGTAGGTAATTTGTGTAAATTCTTATCGAAGCGAGTAAAAACGTTTCTGCCTAGTGCAGTGACTAGATGAGCAGAAATAAATACATTCGTATTCACGGCTAATTAAATGGATTTCTAAACATGATTTTAAAGTTTGTATGAATATATTTAAAAAATTCTACATACTCTTGTCAATGTGTCGGATCTGACCACCGAAGGTAGTCTTATGCCAACACTTTATTCAGGATATTTGTCTGCAGTCTGCATGAATAAAAATGTGTAAAAGGCTTTCTCCAAGAATTAAAACTGTATAGTTGTTGTACTTAAAATATTTTTTTCTTTTTAATAATAGTATTATTCAATAGGGATTTTTTAAATTGTATACTTTCGTTTCTGTCTCTGTACTTCACCGCATGCCGCACTTTTTTTTGGTAAAAATATTTGTTTGCAAATTTACTTTTAAATTAGGTAGGCCCCTATATATGTTGTTGTTAAGGAAATTTATAATCTGAAGAGAAAAATTACGTGCATATTAAATAACGTTGACAGAAACAACGGCTAGAGAATACACACTGATTTTGTGGCTCGGATTTGGTAGAAATTCCATACAGTTATCATCATATATGAGTTTCATAATCTTTACACATGTATCTAATTACACATACAGTATGATTAAAATGTTTTTTGCTCCAATTTATTATTACGAATTGTGCTTTGTCAGTATTTAATTTTTTTTATAATTTCCTCGATTTAGGTAATATAGTTTATTGAGTAAATTTTCATCCTATATAACAGTTACATTGCAAGATAATGAATTTAACCTTTAAAACCCAATCATCTATTTGTCTTTGTTTTGTGCTGTTCCTGAATTCATAAGTTTAAAAAGCATAACATAAATAATACTTTACTACCAAATTACGTTTAAATAACTGGTGCTTTACAGTATACTACAATGACTACAATTAACTAACACACATCTTGTTATTCTGAAATAATTTCATTACCATAGCGGGCCTGATTTACGGTTTCCATCAAACTTGCGGATAGGACAGAGAAGGAAGGGCGACAATCAGAATCAGTTTCCCAACAGCTTTGCATTATTTTGCACATGTCAGGCTCCTTAAAACGAGGTTCAGACAAACGTAGTCCTCTTTCCAGATGATTAACAAAGTTTACATCCCAAGACAAACCTGGAGACATTGTAATAAAATATAGTAAAATAAGATAAAATATGTACTCAATTGTTTACTCTATGAACCTGGGTCATTGAATTCTAGTCGCTTCAAACTCTCGGGGGCCATCCATCGCCAAGGCATTGGTTCTTGTTGCTTCTTTACGTAATTTGTGTAATCATACAGCCTTCTGGAGAGACCTAGTAAAGATCCAAAATCAGAGATACTAATAGGAGTTTGTAAATCAATTAAAACTAATTTTTAAATTAATTAATTAATGCAAATTAGTGAAATTAGTACCAAAATCAGCGATTTTTGAACATTTCTTATAATTGAGTAAAACGTTTCTGGTGGCAAGATCGGCATGGACAACCTGAGAAAAATAGACCAGTTTTAAAAACGCATTTAGTAAAAACGACCTGTGAATTTTTCTTTTTCCAGAGAGCAAAATGCACAATTTTCTTTTACATTTTTTGTAGCCAGATACTCCATTCCGCAGCAAATTTCTTTGGACCATTGAAATAAGTCTCTTGCAAGTGCATCATCCAAAACATTTTTCTTGTTTACATTAGCGTAAGGATCACCGTTCTGACTATTTTGGGCGACGGTATTATCAAGAGAAGGTAGGTTTCCCTCTGCATTCTTGTCTTTGTCCAAATTGGAGTTTTCAAAACTTCTCAAATGCTTATCAAGTGATCCCATTTGACACAGCTCCAGAAAGACATAAACTCTGCCCCGTCTCAATTCCGCAGTGTAAGCACCCTCCAACGAGATGATGTGGTTGTGCTCACCAACGTACGACAGTATTTTGATTTCGGACATAAGTCCTTTTAAGGCTCTATTGCAACCTTGAGAATTTCCCTGCTTATCATTGATCATTTTGACGGCAACCTCCATTTCTTTCTCCTCTTCCCCCGCGATGCGTTTCTTTATAGAACCCTTACACACCATTCCAAATTCACCTGAGCCAAGACTACGTTCTTTGTCTATAAATCATAAAATTGCAAGATGAAACAAAAAAATTTGAAGACAGTGTGCGTGCATTGAACATGCTAATATTAATGTATGTACCCAAGATAAAATTTCCTTTGGGAATTTCCAATCGCTCTTTATCATACGGTTGACTAAATGCTGTTTTATTTCCATCTTTGGCTGAGTTCAAGGGTTCATCTTCAGTTTTATCTTTATCGTCCATTCCCTTAAAAAAGTCATCAGCCTCCCCTTTTCCAAGAATATATCTTGAACGGTAACGTACTACAAACAATGACGCGGCTGAAGATAGAAATATAACAAATACTGTTATGGAAAGTATGATAGTCAACAAGAGATGATCCGATTTCTCTGGTGCCGATACATCTGGGAAAAGTGTCTTGTAAAGCTTCAAGGCAGCTATAAAAGGCATTTAATTAAATTTTTAATTAAATTTCCTTTCAAAGAGAAATTCTTTTCTTTTGACCATTTTAAAATTAAGATGGTTTTGAAAAAATATGCATACTCTGTTTTTTATTTTCAAACGTGAGATTCCCTTTTGCTGGAATAATTTCCCACCACCCACAGTACTCTTTACTTGATTTATCATTAAAAGCTGTGTCCATTGTGACCACAATTTTTTCTTTCATTGCCCAATTATTCATTCCTTCCCAAAGCCGGACTAGGTTTGCCAAAAACATTAAACCTTCTGTATCGGAATAGTTAGCTTTACAGCCTGTAGGTTTCACCTGAAACTCAACCCTTATATCCTTTTTTTCAGGTGACTGCTGTCGTTCTGCGTTTCTTTTACATTGTTGAAAATCAGTAGCCAGTTGTCCCACCAGCTCTCTAACATCAGGTTGGAAATCCTCTGGGCCAATATTCTTTTTAAAGAAGATAACCTTTATTAAATTTAAGTTTGGATAGGACGCATTGGTGGATGTAAAATACTTGCAAAATTGATCAGGAAGAGCAATTCCAATATCTAATTTTGATGATCCCGGCTATAAAAAAGGGTGTTTAAAAAATTACTTTAAAGTTAATAATTATTGATTGACACAAATGTAAATACAATATCAAATACGGTAGACTTACCAACTTTGATTTCGCGTACTTAATACTTGGTGCAATAAATTTGAACCAGTGACTTTCCTCTGTTGTAATACTACTCCCCGCTATAACGTCATTCTCTACTGGATAATCCTCACAGTTAAGGGTAACGCCGGCTACTGTGTCAGGAAACACATCATTACCTTCTACTGCTATATCAACCGCTTCATCTATTGCTTTTTCACTTGTATTTATACTTTCATGTGATATTATTGATGAGATGTAAATTCGCATTTGCCCGTGATCCTCAAAAATGTCGGTGCTTCCACTTAAACTTTTATTTCTCACATTTTTTACCTTTGATTCAGCCAATTGCTTAATAAACCTGATTGTTGGATTTTTATATAGTTTGGTATCGACACTTACATCACCAATTATAATTCTTCTCGTGACCTCCTTAATACTAAAAATTAGTCTAGTTTGATTTGTTCTATTATGGTTTAGAACATGGTTGGCTACAGTCATTCCAAAATACGGCTTGTCAAACACAACTGGTGATCTTAGCCATAAATAGTTAATATTTGGTTGTGAAGTGGTGTTTCTCATTTTATCATCTTTTCCTGTCGTATCATTACCTGGTCTAGTTTTGTTAAGCAGATCGGCTTCCAATATGAGGGTAACGTTAGTAGATTTTTGCCAACTCGTATATGATCTAATACCTGCTTTGTTTTCTAAACTCAACTGGAGAAAGTTACTGTCTTGGCTAATAGATGCTGACCATGGTGTTATAAATCCAATGCGTAATTGAGTCGCTTCATATTTTCTCCGACACTCTTCATATATCTCTTGTGAAGGAGATGGAGAAGGTATATCTTTAAAAACTAGCATGTTCACCATGCTCATTTCCTGTTCAATTTGTTCCGCATGGTTCTGCTGACAATTATGCAGGTCAAGAATAATACCAAAGCCAAAAGTGAAGTTCTCTTTTGAGTGAGCTTCTAATTGTGAAACATATGGAGTTGCTATTCTAATATCCTCCTTGATTTGTAGCGAAAATTCGGAAAAATTTTGTCCACTGTAGTCCAGTAACATTGCGGTTGCTGTCTCGTCAAACCTGGAGTTGGCTTGTGTGACAGCACTGACTATATGCTCAGTGTCTTTGGAAATGTTGCCTTGAAGTGGAGAGTAGGAAATCCACACTTCGATTAATTCTTCTTTTGGGGTACCGTGACTCTCATTTGTCCCACTGTACTGAATTTTAGCATTTGTTAGTGGAGCAAAGTTCAATATTTGTGACAGAATGGATTCAGATTGTGCTAGTAAAGTAACCGAAAATTTTAGATTTATTTAAAGAATTAAAATTCTAACCTTCTTATTAAAGCACAGCATAAAATACTTTGTGTTTACTTACTATTTCTATTGATTTCTTCGTACGGGACAAGAAGTCGCGGAAATGTTTGGAAAATGCTTTCAAATCTATTTTTATTGGTTCCATTTCTTTCTAAAATTAGGTCCCAATCTTTTGCCGTGATTGATCCTACTAGCTTGTTTTTCAGAAAATTCAACTGCTCATTCTGTAAAACGAAAGTATTTATCCTTATTTTTATGTTGTAATTATGTTTTCTCATCGGTATTTTACTCTTTTAATTTTTAATACCTTTCCCTGCGTAAAAGAAACTTGCTGAGCTAGCAGAATACAGGTTATTAAAATGCTGTGAGAACTAAACAAGCATACTAATAGTGGACAGTTACTGAATAAAACTTTGTATCGTGCCATGATGAATCAAAGTAAAAAAAAGGTTTTTTTTTTATATTTCTGCTTTACATATTGATGCTGAAGTTTTATGCTAAGCTCTGTACTCAGAGAAAGAGAACAATAATCATATCGCTGTGAGCAAGTCATTTGAAAATGCTTCTGAAGTCTAGTTAGTACGAGGAAAATGCATAAAAATTGCGGTAGCGTGAACACCATTTCCGTTATAGAATTTGGCTGAAAACATTTTGCTTGCTTGAAAGCATCATTTGCTTTGAAGGGCGCAAATCACGTTTCAGTATTCCCCAATTAAACCATTCTCTTGTGGTTACTTAGCAATCAGAATCGACTTGGTTTGCAACCATTTTACCGAATTGACAATTGCATTTAACTACATTGACTTTACTGCATCTGTCTTATAGACTATCTAACTAAATCACTATTACGTATCTAACAAGTAGTACTTACTCTAATGCTTACTGTTACTGAAGTTACTGCTGCTAATAAAATAGGTACAAGGTTGAAGCCGCTTCGGAGAAAACTGTTGAGATCGGCCTGATTAATTAACAAATTAAGTAGCATTACCGCAGACCACCCATTACCCCTTTGTATTTTCCACTTATTATCAATTGGCGATAAAAAAAATAGGTAACCACCGTTCTCAAAACTACAGTATTGATATATGCGACCTTAATTTTTAATTTTCTGACAAAAACACAAAAGAATGTCATTAAATGGTTTAACTTTGCTTGCAGTTTTATAACAAAACTCACTTGTATTAGTACTTTTACACAATACCCACTTGCAACTCTTGGTTGATAGTTGGTAGATTCAATAGTTTTCATCAAAGTAAAAACCAGCAATTTCATTTAAACTTATAAACAACATTGAACAACTTATAAAGTTATCCTTTCTACATAATACCTCTTTTTGTACAATGTATTTACTACTATTAACATTTGTTCTTTCTTTCTCAAAACTCAAGTCCAATGCAAATAAATCGAATTACGTATACGTGTCATTACTTCTCCCCATTCTCTACTAACACTTCAGCCAAGCATGCAT
>JAHZMT010004775.1:0-15218 GCA_027743785.1 Sinhomidia bicolor | reverse complement strand
ATAAACTAGGTTTGAGGTTTCCGTAACCTCAAATTGCAATTTTATGGTTTTTAATATTGCTTCTCTCTGAGTGGCATGGTAGAATGTGAATCCACATGCATTTTTATTTAATCTCCGCTACTTTAACGCAACACGCTTGGTAATTTTTTTTAACAGCAAGAAATAAAACACAAGTTTTTATAAATGTTTTCAGTTTCTGTATAGCGCTTTGTCTAAAAGAATGCTGTTGAGCATGTAAACATTATAAAATGATGATGATAATGTGAGCATAAAACTTTTGCATTGAAGCTCTAGCATTTTTGCGCCAAATTATATTTTTACTTTGTTGTAGAATATTCAACGTTCATCATAATAATTTCTAATAATGCGATAGCCATTTGGAATTTCCCAAAAGTGAATTGTGTTAGCTGTAAATGAATTTATCAAAACAGCCATTAAGCACAAGTGAAAGAACTAGTGTGCTACAAGCTCTCTAACTGTGTCTTCTTAGGAATGCTTTGGAAGGTACTATTATTCAGACAAACAAACAAACCGATCAATTTACTAATAGCATATTATTACCTATGTTATTATTTACGTTGTTAGAAATAAACCATGAAGGGGTATAAAGAAACTATCAAATAATAAACTTTGTAAAATACAATGAGGAAATATATATATTGTGTAAACTAACCCATAAACTTGTTTTTGTAATAGGAGAAAAGATAAAATTGCAAAATGAAGCATAATTAGTTCAAAACTCTTATTGCCCCGTGTGTATAGTTTCCAGCAAAGCTGAACTCCACCGTTCTGTATAATCTGTAGGTACGCACATTTAAAATGTATTGAGGTACTATGAATGATTTGACGAAAGAATCGATGAATGAAAATAATAAGCTTAAACACGAACTGTGATAGTACTACATTTGGCTATTTACAAAGCGCACTGTTGTCTCCTGTCTTTCTCACGGCTTTCACTTATTAATACTGAAAAATGACAATATAATTTGACAATGATGACTGGACGGGTCGATATAATCTGTCCTTTATTAGGTTCCGTGAATTCCGCAACAAGAAAAACAAGCTAGCTGATAATGAGTCAACATTCACCAACAAACTAAATCGCTCCCTATACATAATAAATGGAGCATTGCAAATAATTGCAGTGTTCCAAAAATTACTTCATTAAAAATGACCAATAAGCTGTAGAATTTCTCACAAACTCTTTTTCTTGTCCGGATGGTAAGGTTAGAAAAATCAATATTTTATTAGGAAACTTGCTTTACCATAATAAGCAGAAATATTATTTTCATATCCATAATGTTGTATTATTATATAACATTAATTTCGAACGACCTGAAACAGACAGACAGGCAGTTCCAAATGGACAATTTTCCAAGTACTCATTTTTCATTTCGTAATGCATTGGGTTTTTAGTTTACGAAACTTAACTCGTGGTATTTTTTACTGCTGTCATTGTATAAGAGCTTTTCTCAAGATATATTTTCCCTTGGGAAAGGATTTTTTCCGCTATGGTTTTTTCATACAACTACTCAATTACTGTATTTAGAGAGATGGAAAAGTACCTAAAAAGGTTTGAAGAGATAATAAGTCAGCTTGGAACAAAAATATTTCAAGGAAAATGAATAAAAAAGACTGGCATTTTCTTAAATGCCATAACCAGAATTCGCATAAAGATTAATGATAAATCACTTCCTTCTCGCAAATCCCAAAAACACATACATGCCTAACTACATAATAATCCCGCATTTACAATGGCGAATGAACTGAATGAGCACAGTAATCATTACAATAGCATTCTTGTCATTTCATGTGCACAAGAAATGAGAACAAGCTGTAATGTATGTCAGCAAAATTACCTATATTGATTTCCAATAAACTAAACGAGAAAATATTGCATTGATTCTAAAAATACGTTGATTTCAGTTTTAAACCAATTTAGAAAGTTTGGATTTTGACTACCTTTAGTGTATCCAAAAGACTGACAGTTACAATAATTATTTTGCTGGTTATTAGCACAGTCACAATTAGGCATAGTAGAACTACCCATTCACATTCATGACATACAAATAAATAAGACTGACAATGAGAATCCAAGTGGTGAAGCAATCAGGTCTCTCTACTGCTCAATTAAATTTGGCAATACCAATTTGACCTTAATCCCTCACCCTTTATCCTATCCCCAGGAAAACTTGCAATGCAGCAATGAAATTAACTTTGCTGGAATGAGCTTGTGTTTTTAATAATTGTCTCTTTTGTATTTATTTCAAAACAGTTTGTTCTGGTGGACTAATGAAACATTAAATATATGGAGTCACCTTTTAGGATGGGTATGGTTTTTCTCCTTGTCTGTCTACGATATGATGGGTCTCACAAATCTGCCAAAGACACAACCCTGGGATCAAGTTATCTTTTCTCTTCTTTTAGTTTGCTTCCAGGTAAAAAGAAAAGCTAGAAGTAGACAATAATACACAGTTTCCACATATTGTACTCAACTGAACGCAACAACCGCTTTTATCATCTTCATCATCGTCAAGCCCTAAGCCTCGTTATTTTCTTTCTCTGGCTGTACCTACCACCACTCCATTAAATTGAGCGAAAGTAAAGTTGTTGTTTAGCGCTCCGGGTACAAACATACATTCATCATTTATGGTCTTCTGTTTGTCCTTTTCATATTATGCTCAATTTACTAAAGTAAATATATATATGAGTTGGCCCGAGTCACAACGACGATGAAGAAGTTGAACATGAGTACTTTATGCTAAAGAAAACTTTATAGTGTTAACCCAAAACCACTTTTTTCATTTTTAAAAAAACATGTTTTTTTTCAAGGCTTGCATGATTCTCTCAGCGGCGTATCATGTATTTTGCTGTTGTTCCGAGCAATCTTACCGTCAATGGCTTACTGCTGACTTACTTGGAGTCTCCCTAAGTTTATTAGCTATCTACATTTCGGGAATTTACTATGCTTTCTCCTGCGTTCCGGTAAGTAGACGAATAGCAGTAACCTTTTTCGACTTTCACATTCATTCCTCATTACTATTAATTATTAACATGAAGAAAAGAAACACTGGCAAGTTGAATTGCATGTTCAAAAAAAAGAAGAAATTGCAACTTTTTTCTCTTTTAATGTTGATTTGAGACACAATGGTGAACGTGTGGTACATTAACATTATGTTACAAGAAGTATATTAAGTTCATAAATTATTTTGTCCTCGACTGCCCGTTTCCTTTCAGTTTTGGCTAAACTTCTACCTGAGCACTGTGGCAGCAATTTTTGTGTGCTGTCTGACATGCACGTTCTTCCGTTCCTCGGATGGATTTTCCAATAGACTCATTCTATTTGGTGGATGGGCTTGCTATGGAATCGTACCTACCGTTCATTGGGCTATTCTACATGGAGGAATTGGGGGAAATTCTTCGGCAGTTGCGGTAAAGCAAAAATTTAAATTGTATTGTGACTTTACAAAGACAACATTTTTATTGAGAGTACTGAACTCGCTACACTACAATATATATATATATTGGAGTAGCACTAAACTTAATTTTTTTGTTTTTCATGCTTTTAAAATGCGTAGCTTCTCCTTCCTCGGATTTTCTGGATGTATGCCATTTCAGCTGCTTGGACTACCGAGCAAAGCATCCTTGTTCGGAAGAGTATGCCGCATTATATAAAACTGATCCTACTCTCTAAATTTTCCTACTTTTCCTGAGTATTAAAGTTATTGGATATCTTAAATTGGTGTAAAGAGAATTGCCAAACTATTTTTTATGATAAACTACTCTACCCCTTTCCGTTTATGTAAGCCCGTGTCAATTGTCCTCAAGAAAAGAATACATTTCATAGTTTGAATAGGTAGATATGTGGCATGAGCAAACCAAGTCGTAAAAATGACTGACTGATGGGGAAAAGAAAGGCAGAACAACGGTATTACGTTGACGGTATAATTGGAAAGTGGTAGAACGGAGAACGAAAGTGGGATCTGTATGTGACAGCTCCCAGTGACTGATCGCGAATCATGATAGTCTAATAAATTGCTGGTATTTATTTTAAAGAAGCATAAAAATATGGGCATTTTCCGAAAAAAAATGTATTAATATTTACCTAATGGAATACTATATAGTGGCTAGTTTAATGGACAATTATATGGGATACAAAATTTAAAATTAAATATAGCTGTGCTATATTTAATGAATAATTTTGAAAATCACCTTTTCGAAAATAATTACATCACTCTACTCATTTAAAGTAAACACATACATAACTCTCTAGTATATACCATTTCTGTTTCTGTAGCTCAATTAGAAATATATACTACTTTATTTTTCACTCAATGAAATCTTCGGATTTTATTAAATTTCTTGTAGAATAAAAATACATTGGAATTCAAAAGTTCCTTTTCATAATCACTTTAATCAGCAATAAATAATCTAGTGATAGTAAATAATAAACATTGCCTATTATACCAATACGCAATACCATATATGTATTTAAGTATGTGTAAACTTACATCTAATTTAACTAGATACATCTCTTAATATCGTCTAATAAACAGTTTGCAATGTTATTGCTATCATTTGGTGGGCTGGGTCTTGGGTTGTATGGTAAATTATTATCTGTACGAATTGTCAAATTTAATTTTTTGATTGGTGATTTCAACGTGAGTGTACACAAAAATAAATCATCAATATTATATTTGATTTATTATTTAATATGCTCCATGTTGCATGTGTATTGTAATGAGGAAAGATAAAAAAGAATAATATATTATATTTGTAAAAAGGACGGTTAAATTAAAATTTTATCAGCACTACATAAAAAACTATTCTTCCTTCTCTCAAAACTCTTCCATTACATTTCCAGCACTTTTTCAGATTTAAAGTTTGCACAAAAATGTATCAAATGAGGAGTTACTATATAAAAGCAGCTAGTTGTACAAACTGATTTTCCCGATTTATTGTATTACTAAATAAGATTTACAATCTTAGGCAGTAGTAATAATTTATTTATCATTATCAAAATAACAAGGAAATTATTATTGCACTATATTTTGAAATGCGTCGACGCATCAAAATATGCAAGTAATTCTCCTTTGATGCAGGTCATCTTATCACTGGTGGCTTATTATTATATATTCTAGACTTAAATGAAATTAGCTATTACGAAATAGATATATATATACATATATATAATGATTATGTTATGATAACGATATGTACTTGTTCTGTAACTTGGATAGAATATTGGTTGAACCAAATTCATCTGTTATGCAAGTCAAAGTCACCGACATCACGTATCATCATCAATAAGTAAGTAAACTTTAATGCGTTATAAATGTATTAGTGATTCCGTGCAAATAAGTTAACATACATAATTAAATGCATTCCACGAGTGAAAGAAAAGTTATGATGCGCTTTATGACCTGACAAAAATGTAGAATTAGAATGTTTTAGCTCAATAAAAGAATTTTATTTAGTACTGTTGTGTCAAGGAATGTAAATGAATTACCTATAATAATCGTAAAATAAGCACCTGCATGAAATGCTTGTCAATATGTTTTATTTAGATATTTTAAGAGTAAATTCCATGTTTCGTGACTGCCGTTAATAAATAATAATTATTATTGTAAACATGTATCTAACATTTTAAATATTTTCAGTTTACTCTTAAAATATTTTTACTGTTAATCACCACCATCAAGTCAACATATTTTCATTACAGATTATATAACAGTTTATGTAAATATTAATTATTATCATTAAAGTAGATGAAAAATAAAAGTGTTTTCTTTGATTTTCTCAAATTAAATAAGAAGTGTTGTTTTAATTATTATTTAAAAAACAGGGGCATATTATGACAATAATTATGTACCCAAGTTTAAGTCTTCAACCGAGACAGTTGCCTTTTTCAGGCCACATCCTGAAAAGATTCCCGCTGTATTTACTGAAACACCTTCTTCATCGTCTTCATCCTTTATCTCTTCTATGTAGCTGGGCTTCTCTACTGCCATTCGAGGTTTAGATACTTTCTTATTTTCCTGGTGGCTTTCGTTCTGTGAAGAAGTCGCCTTTCTTCCTGTTGATGATAATGACGTAGGCGGTAAACTATTGGACGATCGGTATTTTACCGATCGTGCGACAGAATCATCAGAATCGCCATTTGCAGATTTCATCAACCTCTTAATCTTCTTTTGCTCCTCGATAACCTTTGGCTTTTCTCTCTTTTCCCATTCCTCCCTTTGCATATCCGCAATGTCCAACCTTGTTAGTTCCGTATCCACATCATATTTATCCCATTTGTCGTATTCCCATGATTTGATTCTACTTTGTGCACATTTATTTTTCCATGTAGACGCTTGACTATTAGGGTGAATAACTGAGTCGGCCGTTGTATTTCTGACTGGCAATGGAAAATTTTCCAAAGTATCCTCTTGGCAAGTAAAAATGTCACTAGCATTTGACAAAGATCCCGATGATTTGTTTGACACCTCACTCAGCCAAGCTTCAAGTCCATTTTGAATGGCTTCTCGTTCAACCTTGTCTAATTCATTTGTGCGTATAACAGGTTCTTCGACACGGAGTAAACGGCTGTTTGGTTTAAGCTTTTCCAGTCGTGTCACAACACATTGTTCCAAGTCAGGAAATGTGCCCTCCTCTCCAGAACGCAGAATTCGTAAAATTCTCTCAATTTCTTGGGCGTCAGTACACGTTTTGACGTATGGAAAATCCAAGTGCTCAATGGGAATATTATATCGCTGAAGCAAAGTTCTCTTTCTTCCTTTTACTTCATTCTGACTTTCATGCTCTTCATCTTCTTGTTGGGATTTGTTGGAAATTGTAGGAGTACTGGAAACGTCAGTGATCTTCATGGTTGTTAAAATGCTTCAAAATGGCAGATTTAGTAAAACGAAAAACTTGCACCAGTAATTTCTCTTGCTGTTTTGATCACAGAATAGAAATTGAACTGCTTTCATACGAAGCGTGTACGTACGAAGCAGAAGCAACCCAATCGATCAAACTTTCTCTCACGTTCTTTCAAGTTGCTAAAACGACTGTGTATGGATTATCATCGACAAATCTACACGTAGCCCTAAGGACTCGTTTGACTTGACTCGTACGTTACTTTTCAGTTTGTATCTTTGTTTGTATATAAGTATATAGCATCATCCGAGATTAAAGTGCTTGGAGATACTCTGATATATCCATGTTCACATATCCCTGCGGCTAGGTTAAATTAAGAATGTCAACTGCTAGCTTTGAGGAGAGCATTGAGTCGGATTGGAAAATTTTGATAAATGCTACTCAAAAAGCTTCCAAAGATGAACTCCGACAACGAAAAAACCGTCCAAGAAAGTCGTACGAAGAGTTTGTTGAGGAGATCAAACAAACCAAAAGAAATTCTAGTAGTGCATCAATACAATATTGTAATGAAGAGAACGATGCAAATGATAAAAATGATTTTATTGCTAAGCATGAGGATGTTGGCGAAAAAGAAGATATTAGGGTATTGGGAGACTGGAAAAGTGATGATGAAGAATTTAGAAGTGACGAGAGTAGAAAAAGAAATAAAAATGAAATGAAAGTGATTAAAAAGAAAAATGGGAAATGTGGTAAAGGTTATTTTTTAAACGAAAATAGTAGTAGTAGAGATTATGAGGGCAGTGTAAGTAACGCTCGTGCTTATATTCAGAAAGATGAAAGCAGTTGGGGTAACAAGAGAATAAAGTCATTAAAGTCATGTTATTCTGTTTTAGAGTTGAACTACTTCATAATAAAATATTTCACTTTGTTTAGAGTCAATAAGCTCATCATCTGACGACGACGTAAATCTTAATGAATTTTTGAAATTTGCCAAAGATTCTCCCCGTAAAGATAACGACTCCATGCGGTGGACTGGCTACACAAATCTGACACAATGTTTAATAAACCATTATTGTCCAGAGACAGAGGACATTTTGAACAACAACCAACAAAATCAAAATCCAAGTAAAACTAAAGGCCAAGATAAGAACGATGATTATCAAAAGGAGGATTTTGATAGAAATGGTCAGCTTTCGTTAGAAGAGCGATTACCACTAATGCAAGCACTTGAGACATTAAATGACGTCAGCAAAGTTTTAAAAGCAGGCAAGATAACACCAAGAATGGAACGAGTTTTAGAGTATAAGCAAGACTATCCTTTTACGGAAGGCTACCAAGAAGAACGTTTAGGTTGGTGTCCGTGGCTAGTATACAAGCTAGAAAGACTTTGTAAAAGAATTAGTGATAAGCAGTGGCCTAATTAAATTTTATTTTTTTTAAATCAATCCATTTGCGTGCTAATTTATTCTATCTCTGTGTAAAAAACTGGCAAATTTTGAATAACATTCAGTCATTTATCAATTGCAAGTGCCAGCTTTTCCTGTTCCAAAAGCAAGCGTTTTTGGGTCAGCCATATGTGAATATTTAAATGGCGTGTGTCTTGATTTCAACGAAATGGGTATGCTTGTCTTATTGCCTCTGTTGGTCATTCCAAAAATATCTTGAAAATCTGGGCTATCATCATCCTCTTCTTTATCTCTCCATCTCGGCGTCATCACACCTCCAATAATTCTATGTCTAGTAGGTGGTCCGCATGGTACTCTTGGCTTTGGAGGAATATCTTTTTTCTTGAAGTCTTTATGTCTATTCTGAAACACTGGCATGGGGGAACGTTTCCACACAGGTATAGGAGTGTAGTCAGCAGGACCCGGAGTTAAATCGCTTTTTATTGGGTACCTTCCCTTGAGACTTGCTCCAGGCTCGGTACACTCTGGGCATTCAAGGCAAATGTTGTACTGGTTCGGTCCTGGTGTTTTGAACTTGCCCTTATGAGTTTCATGATTTCCATGAAGGATAGGGCAAGGTGCACGAGGAAGTATTTTAATTTTTCCTTTGCCAGGCTTAGTGCCCCATTCAATGGGACTGGGTTCATCTTCGGTTCCACGCATAGTAAAGGGTCGAAATGTTAGAGAAACCGGTTTGGGCTTTGGTCTGCTAATTTGATATATTGGTCCTGGACTTTGATCCTTCATTTCCATAAAGTTTTTAATTCCAAATGAAAATCCGCCTGCCGTTCCAATTGAACGTGGAACAGCGTGAAACCCAGGGGTTTTTTCGTCTTCAGCAGTACTACGAAGACCCGTAATGGCAATTCCAATTCGCGTGTCGTTCAGATCCTTCGGATCGTATTCTCCTGGTCCAGGCTCAAATTTTCTTATAGGAACTTTTCGACTAATAATTAATGCTTTTGGTGGATTTGCTGATCCAAAACGAGTCTTTCCGTAACAATTTGTGAACCGCCCACCCATGCTACATTTAAACTTGTCTTTACGAGAAAGAATCAATGCTTTCGGCTTATCCTTTGCTGTACCATAAACATTGGCAAGGTTGTAATTAGCAGGCCCAGGACCTAATGTGTCATCATCTGTAAAGCGAGGAGTTTCATGAAGTGTGAGCATTTCACAAGTACACTTCGGGTTTGCCAAGTACTTTGCCGGTCCGGGTCCAGGAGTTTCATCTGAATCCAAGATGTTAGCATTTTATTCATATACTTCAATTAGTTAGATAATAGATAAGAATTTTACTTTGCATTATTACATATATTTTTAGTCCATCGTGGGGCCAACAAAGCAGTATGGATATTGGCTTTGACAGCGTTTACTGATGGACTGTAAGCTGCAGGACCTGGAGAACTTAGCTGCACTATAAAGTTGTAGGTAAAAAATATTTGTATATTTTGAAAACTATTTACTCGACCTGATATAGTAAAAGCTAGTATAGAAAATTTTACAGGCTTTGGACAACGGCTCTTCCCCAGGTTTAGGTCGGTAGGAGCCCATCGGACTCCTGCATCTCACAGCCTCCATTAGGTTGTCCTCTATTCTTTTACGCCTCCTTTCCAAACAAGCTTGATAACCTGTAGAACTACCCCGCCCACTCTTTGAAATAGATTCTTCACTTTTGGCTCCCTTGCCTTTACCGGATCTTTGACCTTTTTTACCGTCTTTCTTGCCTTTTGACACTGCGCATTGATCATCAGCATCATCAACGCACTCACTTCCGGACGAGTCTTCATCTCCTGCAGAAGTCTTTTTCCCTTCCACTTCCTGATCATTATCATTATCCATATCAATAGAATCTTCATCTCCAGTAGATGGACCTTTCCCTGAACCCCCAACAGGACCACGTTTTCCCGAAACTCCTTCAGTCTTTTTACCTTTTTTACCCTTTTTCTTATAAATTACATCTTCATTTAGGTAATCAAAGTCTTGGCCAAACATCTCATCTGGAAGGTCACTGTAGCTGTACGAGTCCATCAGAAAGGAGTCATCAAGGTCATCAGCAAAATGATCAATGATGTCCAAATCTGTGCGCTTTGTGGCCATCTCTACCAGTATGCGGTTATCCTTTTTCTGAATGGCAAGCAACGATTGTGCAATGGCATTAGCCTGCTTGTCTATCAAACCCTGTGGCGTGTGAAATTCCAACGAACTCGTTTTTTCATCCTGCTGAGTCTGAGAGTCAGTTCCCAACTGCCAATACGGTTGTTTGTGACGGTGATGTCGGTGATGATCTTGAATATCAAAGCCATAGTCAGACTCGCTACTTTGATAATCCTCACTGCATGCTTCGTCCCATCCAGTTTCCAGCTGAACTACGGACGCATTCTCTGATATTTTGGTAGAAGAGCTAAGAAAACTTTCACTGGACATGGAAATGCGAACATCTTTCCAGATGTCAGATAGTCTCTGAATATCAGTGGTAACAATTTTCTTTTTGCCCGTTTTGCTGGCAGCCCCTCCTTCGTCAATATCTTGACGGGAAGTAATGGGACGAGTGAATTTACCATAAAAGTTGAAACTACTCGTGTTCTTAGACATGTTTGCAATGGACTGCCTTTTTAAGTCGACATATTGGCTAGGAAGTTCATTTGATTCCACATTAAACCTTTGCCAAAAGTCATAGAATTCAACGCATGGTGGTTCTTGATTATAAAAATATGTGTTCTCCATGCAGGCTAAGCGCATCATTACTCGAGTCATGTCGCCAATCTGAAAAGTGAACGGTTGATTTTGTTCATACGGAAGAGAGAAAACCGTTACAATTTTACGGTAAAAATCTTACAGATGAACTGATATACGGCTTTTGTGGCGTCTTCCCCCATATTCGCTCCTTCTTCTCTGCGACCGTTCGAGTTCGTGCTTTTACGCTACGACCGCCCCCACCGCCTTTCTTTTTGTTGGCACCTGGATGGAACATCATTTCAGGCTTCATTTTGACAACTAAATAAGATGTACCAAGCCAGAACCTAAGGTAAATTGATTGTTAATTCTAAATATTCCGTATGTAGTTTTTTAAAAACAATTCGTGATGTATGTGTGCCGCCAATTATTCTTTTTTTTACAAAATTTGAATACATCGTTTATATGCCCAAAATAATCCCAAAATAACCCAATGCGACAAACATAATGACGATACATTTCGATAATTTTGAAAAAAAAATCTTTATTTTTGCATTTTTTGTGTACTAGAAGGGATAATACATAAGAAACGTTGCGTGGTAAATAATGTCAAACTACAGATTTATCCGTGTGCAGACGCAGACACGTCGATTTGTCAATTAGGTCTATCTAACTTTTCATTATCAAACATTTCAACATTCATATAACGAACGTAAAGAACAGGAGTTTCCCATTTCTAGAATATAAAGCGTAAGTTTACCATTCTGTCGCACCTACATCATCTAATCCAATGCATTTGTACCAATCTTTTAACAATTCATTTTCCTTCAAATTTATGAGAAATGAACAAGTACATTTTCATATGAGTGAATTACGCCTCAGTTTTCATTGATTATTTTGACTTTTACATACATACTCGCTTTTGGCTATTATCTCCTAGTTGTCCTGTCCTTATGAATTTTATATAAATTAAACGGGAGTAGAGTAAATGTAAAAATAATAGGTAGTAGTAGTATGTACACCTACACACACAGCTCTACGCAAAGCTAGAGAAAAACATACAATTTTTGACAATTTTCAGCTTTGTACACGTAATATTTCATGGTTTTCTGCGTCAACCGTATATGTTCCCTAACGATTTTGGCTTTGAGTTGAGACTTTTGGATGGAGAAAAGTTGTACATATTATGAGAATTCCATAAAGCATTGCAATGTAAAATGGTAGCGCAAAGAATTTTTCTTGTCCGTATTCAACGTAGAGTTTCGTTCAACACGTCACATAATATAATCCCATCTCACATCATCATCATCATCACATTTTACTCACATGTGAGCTAGCTGAACATGATGCTTGTTGTGTTTTTTGAGAGAAAAGTTTATTTTTGGATTGAAAACATCTCTACGGAAAATGGATAGTAGTAGGCGAGTGTTTTAAAAAACACTGTTAAAAGCAGAAACAGTCATTGTATTTTTCCAACGAGTTAATTTCCGGTATGGAAATTTGGTATGGTGTTCAACAAGAGGACATATAGAAGAACCACACATGAAGTAATAACAAGTTTACACGAAAGTTATCGTGCATGTGCCGGTATACGAATTGGTTTGTAATTTGAAAGAGTTCAAGTGAGAAGGAAATGTAAGTTTTAATAATAATTTTATACATTGTACGTTACGTACGTAAAAGCAAGTGTACTGATTATTGTTTCTTGTTTATACTACAACTACAGATTGAGTATTATCCGTCACGATGAGGAGGCCGTGGACGAAACGAGGAGCATGCACAGTGATTGGTCTAGTGTTGGCATTTTTGGTGTTGGAACGTCAGATATTGACCGAGGTTAATGCTCAGGGAGGAGGTATGATGCCCCTCTCCGATGTGATAGACCATCCAGTTGGGGATAAGGACACTAAGCAATCTTCTAGTCACGAGACCGCTTCCAGTTCAACTGATCAGCAGACTTATCATGAAGGACAACGTTTGTCACAGAAAAAGAAGGATATACATATTAAAATAGCACAGTCACATTTACAGGATAAGCAGGAAGTTACTGATGATGTGGCGATGGAGGCGGACAAAATTTTCAGGAAGGATAAATCCCCGGACTTGCAAAATCCAATGAGACATGCTTCTGACGAATGGCTACTTAAATTTCTTATAGAACAGTATCGAATTTCTGATACTGTGGAGGAAAAAGTGGAAATTCTCCAAAATCTGGAGAATTTTTCTCACAAGTTTGAGAATGGGAGGGATTTGTTCAAGTCTACGAGAGCAGTAAAAGACATTCTGATTCCAGCTTTAAACTCTACACAAGTAGAAATTCGCAGGTCTGCTTGTGCCGTTTTTGCTGTGGCTGCTCAAAACAACGGGGTTGTTCAAAAGATTGCAAAAGACGCTGGGGCCATTCGTAGTTTGGTTCATTTGCTGGCGTTTGACCCTCAACTACGCACAAAGGCCTTATTCGCCTTATCTTCACTGCTGAGAAACTTTCCAGAGGCACAAGCTAAATTTATTCATGAAGGTGGAATACCAGCGCTTATAAAAGCAGCCTTTTCATTTGAGACTCGAAAACGGTGCCTAAGTTTGGTGACAGATCTTCTGACTGAACGAAAATATTGCGTGTTGGAGATGGAAAGAAGTAAACCGTCACCATCATTAAATGATGCAAGTCAAGACTTCGAACTGGACACTTCTACTTCGCTTCCCGCGACTAAATCATCTGGTGATCATATTGATCATTACGACAATCTGGACGATCCTTGTGACGAATTCAAGGTGCTGGAGAAAGCACTCAAGGACAGTGGTTGGTGTGACGTTCTAGCAGACAGTGTCAAAGCACTAGGTGGCTTTGATACGGAAGACCAACTTCTCACAGTGGAAGCAGTTGCATCCAGTTTGTCATTCTGTAAAAGTGAAGTGACCCCACATTCGCGAATTTTTCAGGGTCTTCTGATAAAGTTCCAAGATGACGAAGATTTTCAAGAGGAGAGCTTAACTCTAAAGTCTATAATTGACACAATTGTCAGTCCAAATGGACATGACCGAGATGAGTTGTGAATGATAATAATTAACTTTCAAGTGGCTTTCTGGCATTGTAACATGATTTGTGATATGACCTGTATAACATAATGTGCATCCTTTCTGTTTGCCAAAGACTATAATACATAAGTTATTTAATTAATACTGTACTATAATTGTATGAAAAATTGTTTGTGTCGTGTAAATTTTCTTTTGTATTTATGATACTGTAAATATTTAAAATACTTCGTATAAAGCTCTAATGTTTTTTTGCAAATATTAATTATTAATATAACTGTATGCGAAGCGAATATACATTTTAAATAAAGTATTTATTGTTCAAATTTCAAAGACCGTACAAAATGTAGCCTTATTTTAAATTACAAAGTAAAATGTTATTATTGGCAGTGCTCCTGCATACATTAACTATTCATCTTTAGTGTAAAAATTACATAGTTTTATCATCACTCATATAAACTACTGGTTAAAGCTCTCTTGGAGCTGTTAAACATGGTTAAAATTTCATGAGCTCGATTACATATTAGCATCGTGTTCAGACGATTGTAATCCGCAGGTGCAATCTTGTTAATGCCAACGCGTAATTGTATGTATTCCATTAAAACTGATGTTTCATTTGGTTTGAATTTCACGTTTTTGCTGTCCATCGATAGAATTTGCTGAATCACTTTGTGGTTTATCCTAAAAAATGAAAAGCATGCAATTACAACTAAAATTATAAATATAGCAAGACTTAAAATTTACATGATTAATGTTTGATATTCAACCTTTTGGGGATCATATCCTCCTGAATAAGTTGACAGAGTTTTGCAATGGCGTTTGAGTAATCTTGTTTTTCCATCAACTTTCTAAAGTCACAAAAACCGCTCAAAAAGACGAGTCGATCTGAACAAGGGATGGCATTGCGAAGTGATTCCAAGAGGGACGGCTCGATTTGACAGTCTCCTTCAAAGAGGATTTTGTCGACGATGTGTGTTGTAAGTGGACCGTCTCCAGCCTTGATTGCCCAGAGAAGCGCATTTTGATTTTGACCAATCTTTAGCTTGTTCAATGAAACTTTCCTACATATTCCATGTACTGAAACCCCACACAGATTTTTTAAAAATTTACCGGCATATAATACTTTGTAGCATTTACTTTGTAAAATAAGTAGTACGAAAAATTACATTCGTTCGCTAATGAATGTTTTTCAGCAATTTGAAC
>JAHZMT010004774.1:0-10064 GCA_027743785.1 Sinhomidia bicolor | reverse complement strand
TTGCGTGAGCCCATAAAGTCAGCTTATCTGCTTGTCTAAGCTATTTTTATTTTTGATGTTAGTAAGAAATGATGTATTCATTTTTAAAGAGACTACTGAACGCTGACTTTTATCGTTTTACTATTTTGCAGTGCCATTTCTACCTGACTTGTAGCATCTTCAAAGAGGAAGCGTCACCGTGATTTGGATTCATCGTTCCATTGTCGAAATTTAGTAGATCTCGGCTGCTACTAACTTGGGATAAAATTCCACTGAAGATGCAGCTTCAATGTGGCTACCAAGTTGGAAACAATTTGGTTGTAGGATCCGAGTATCAAGTCAATCCACTGATACTTAAGCCTACTAAATCTTCATTCATGGAAGGGAAATTACTGGTCAGCTTCCTTTGACCATAGCAGTTTCCCTAGTTCAAGGCAAATTTCATCAAATATGTGTACCTACTTATCATAGCTAAACTAAGCAGACGGTTAACGTACCGTGCCATAACACAAAATTACAATCGATTCCATCATTATCGTCCTCATTCTGAACTAAATAAACATCCTGTATAATAGCAAACAACCCTTACAAGGAAAAAATTGCAAAGCGGTTCGGTGAAAAACATAATTGTCTCACTATTCTAAGAAAAATAAACGTCAAGAAGCTTGTATAGTAAATGGCAGTGGGTATCATATCGTATTACCAATTTCGCTGATGCATTAATGATACTACTACGTTGTCAGAAGAGGTATCAGGAATCAAAAGCACGTACATACATACATACCTACTACATATTATGTGATAAATGCAGAAACTGGCGGAGCATCCATCCTGAATTATCAGCTAACGAAGCACCATCATACAACTGGCAATTATTAGGCAACCTTTGTTATTTGTCGTGATCGGGTCAAATTTCTACTCCTATAAATTTGAACACCGTTCTTAGCACTGAACTTAGTAAATTCGCCATTCAGCAAGGAACGCTGCGTATATGACATGAAATTAATATGGAATATTGAATAATATAATGCATTTCATGTCCCGATTTAATTGCAATTCTTTTGCTTCATGCCAATATCGAATGAAGCTATCAATAGTATAACATACAATACTGGGCATGGAACAATAGCTCATTGTGCACCTGCCTTCTGTCAACCAAAAACCTTACAAGCTATAACCACTGATATAAGAACAAAAAGTCTTTTCAGATTGTTCTGGACTCTTCTGTCGCAATTCCCGAAAGCGTTACAAGTCATTTATATTGTTCTCAGTCAGAGTATTACACGGTGCACAGTCTGTACGAGAGGACGACTCCTACAAGTTGAGAATCTCAATCTTGATAAAAGCAACTTACACGTAGCTATTGAGCAGTTATACTTTTCGCGTAGAATTTGTAGGACAACACTGCAAATATGGATCTTCAGGCGAACTCAGAGACTGATAAATTCGTAACTTCATCCATGATTGCGTTTATCAATCAACACATCCAATCCTCGTATCTCAGGTATATAGATTTTAAATTCACATTTATCATTTATGCATGCTAATCAAAACTCAAACAATTTCTAGGCTGTCGGTTTGTTAAGTTGTTGGTGTATTTGTCTTTTATAGCACACTGGACGAAATTGTGCTAAACTATGTTGTCACAGTTTTGGAGAATTTGGCAACTGAGACACGAAGTTTGGATGATCTGTTTGACGTTGAGGAGTTCTGTGAGATGCTTTCAGCTTACTTTCCAGAATTTGAAAAGATTCCACATGCCGTTGTGACCGAGTGGATCATTGAGTTGGTAGACAGCCTTCGTAAAATTAAGGCTGAGAAGAAAGGTAATATATACAGACAGAGACATCAAGTCACAATAAGTTTAATTATTATTACTTTATAATGATGTTTCTTCTCTATGACTGTAGGGCAAGCTGCCAAGAACAATGCGTTTGTCTTTGATTCACTTTTGGATGAAATTGGTAAGGACAAGCCAAGGGAGCCTAGATCCAAGCGTAATTCTGAATCATCAACTGACAGTGGATTGTCAAGTGGTGGTGGAAGTTGCAATGGTCAAGCTAACGGAGGTGTAGCGGGCAGGAAGAATTCTCGATCTCGCACTCCTAGAGTCTCTGACAACAGTGAGTCCGAATGTGATGCAACTGACTTGATGCAACGACTACAAGTAAGAAAATTGGTCAAATTGAGCTTTTTTTATTTATTTAATTAATTTGTAATGTATATATTATCAAATATATATGTATTAAAAATTCATTTTGCAGCTTTATGAAGATCAACATAACGGCAAAGCCCAAACTCTGATTGAAATGTTTCCAACACTTCAAAAAATTGATGCGCAGAATTTCGTCGCTCTGGCAAATGGAGATTTAGAAAAGGCTGTTCAGATGGTACTGGTTCAGTTGGAGACTGGCGAGATAAAGTCACCCATTCAGCTAACCAATCGTCACCGCGGTGTAATGATTTGACTTATTTTAATGACGTACTGCAACTTATTGTTAAGACTGGTTTTTGGCTTAATAATTAAAATGTCTGATTTTAACTTTTACATCAACAGTCCAAGTCACAGGATGTGGATGAAAAAACTTTGAAGGACAGGATTTTTGCACGGTATGGTTTTATTGATAAGGCTGAGGACACACGGGAGTACAAACCGCTTTTGCCAAAAGCTGTAAGTTGTAACAATGTAACATCAAACATAATTTATGGATTTATCTACTCATTACCGCAAAATAAAATGATTTTTACAAGAATTTTTATTTTTAACTTGCTAGGAGCCAAAAAAAATGGTTCGCTATCGTGAAGGACAGGTTGTAAGCACCAAAGGTGAACGCTACACAGAAGTTCAAATCAACAAAGACGGCGAGGAAACCAAAGTTCGTGGATACTTACACAAACCGAACAAGAATAACTAGCTAAAGGCCCTTGTAGGGTTTGCGATCTCGTTTATTCAGTTATCCTGACAATGGGATAGCACTAGTTTAATGCATGAAATTAACATCTTCATATTTTTGGGTAGATAGCACTACCGTCATGCATTCACAAACATCGTTTTGTTCCATCGCTATTTATTGTTAACCATGGGTTTTAACAACAACGTAAGTATACAAAACGTTATACATCATAGATAGCAGTCGCGATAGCTTATATTATTATCAACCAATTTTTATTTCTTTTATTTAGCAGTAAATTTTAACAAAGTCATCCTTCAGTTAGTATGCAGAACAACTACGAATGCTAATTGAACATTTATCCTTTATAAATCGAAATCTCTAGTTGTGTCATAGTTATATAAAGAGGAAGACTTTCTTATCGCTGAATGACTGCAGTAAGTAATTTTCAAATATTAGACTGTCAAGGTCGTTATGCCGTTGCGGTATTTTTACAATTTATTTTTGATTTGCCATTCACACAAGTTAATGTTTATGTGTGGTGAATTTTGTTTTTATATTCCAAACGGTCGTATATCATTTTTTCCAATATCTCAACAGTTTGTTGCATGACAACTTTTTAACCGGACGATGACACGTCATTGTTCCAAATTAAACGATTTTTTAAATAAACAGTTCAATTTGTATCTTATCATTAGTTGATGGCATGAAAGAAGACAAGTAGTGAGCTTGCCTTCTTCCATGAATAAAGCTCTTTTAATTTAATTTACAATTAACAAATATTTAGCGTTTTACTCTAAAGCTTAGCTTTACTCTAAGATATTAACGTGAAATTATAAATGTAATTTTTGATCTTGTGTTAAATCCACATATAGTTGTACGTAAATGGTTTGGGGTTTTTTGCAAATTGACGTTTTAGTTATCGGATAAATTATAAATTTAAAGTGAGCCGAAAAATACCCTGTACAATACTTGATATGTGAGAAACAGTACCGACTGTTCAACTTGGTTTAGGTATTGTATTTGTATCATTGTCTTACAAATATTTATATAGGTACTGAATACTGACTACTCTTACTATTTGCTCTGTTACTTCGACAATGTCGATCATATACTAGATTTAATAAGTATCTCTCTGCTGTTCTGTTACAGAAGGAACAGAGGATCGTACCACGTTTGCATTTAACACGTACTGTAAAACTATACAATACTACCGATTGAAGGTTTCGGTGTTGTTTTACAACTAACCAATATTTAAATATCTGTAAAGCGCTATGGCGGATGTGCTAATTGTATATATTGTTCTCGGTTTTAGTACTGTGATTACTTACGCACGCAGTCTGTATTTTACCAGTTGATTTTAAATTCCGATAGTAATTATAATTTGAAACAAACCGTTGATTTAAAATGCAATTTACCAATGATTTTTTAAATAGTTTTAGTCAATTTAATTTAAAAGTGGCTTTAACTTTAAGCTGCTAAATTGCCTAGCTATAGTTTATACAATCATTAATTTAATTATTAAGGTATACAATAATTTATTTATAATTTAATTAACCACGCTTTGTCTACTAAAAGTATTTTCGTTTCCATTTAAACAGACTTTCGTATTCACGCTGGATATTGATATATGCCATTCAAAGTACGAAATCAGCGCTTGATTTAATCAGTTATCCTTGTGTAGGGAATATCCGGATTTTATAATCAAATCTCTGTTTCTTTCTTGTTCGCCATTTATATAAATATGTTGTTACCGTTATCGCTTTAAAAAACGAATTACCTTATTTCTCTTAAGTATTGAATAAATTGAAAAATATAGTCATTCCATATTACGTTATTGCTGACTGTCGTTACGATATTCGTAATAACGAATTTAATATAATAAATATATTACTACAAATTATACATGAACTGTAGAATGTAGAAGTAAAGTACGATGAAACCAATAAAAACTATATAATGATTATATGATGCAATTGCAATTTTATTCCACGCTCATAGATACAAAACTATTTATTTTCATTATCCTGAAGCAAATACAGTTTCTGTAACCCTCCAATGCATTTTCTAGATTTTGGGTGGAAATGGAATCTGGTGGAAAAAGAAAACTTTTACGTTTCAATATATTTCAAAATGTTTCATAAATAAGAATTGGAAGAGCATTTCATAATTTTATTAATTTTTAATGTGATTCACTGTTAAATATTTGCATTTCTTTACTTCACTACTAGTATACTAGTATCAAAGGTGTCTCAGTCACTAATTTTTGCCAAAGTTTTACAAGATCACATCAAATGTAGTGGTCATTTTGCTAATAGAACCGAATACATTTACTCTCTAAAGTACGACCACGATATTTTCGTTTCAAATCAGCACCTTCATGTCCTTCACTGTATGGCTAAAGGTGGTGAGCGGGATCGTATACACAGCGACGCTGCTCAGGTGAGTCAGGTGCCCAGTATAGCTTCTGCCGGGACTCGGGAGACCTCCGCCTTTAATCCACGAACGACATTTACCTTTTGTGAGCATTTATGTTAATCTAAAAAATCGTTAATTTACTCAAAGGCCATAGAAACAAAGCTAGTGTTGAATCAACTTATACTAAACTAAGTCGTCCATTCTTCGGATCAAAATAAAAACTCGGGGTAGAAAACAAAAATCAACAAACTACCCTACACCCTATGTATCACAATCTACAACCCCTCTTTCGAATCTCTAAAATCGCTGCAGTCGAATATCTTGCAACAAGTCTTATTACAATACAATATAACCAAGCAGAGTTGACTCAAACAAAATACTAATGATTTTGCGAAATGATATTAATGTATTTTGATGATGCTTCTGGTATCTAGCATGACTTTTGATATTTTAAACCAAATAATAACATTCCATTAACCTGTTTATACATCAAATATGTAAAAATGTTTTTTGTAAATTTGTTAAAACTAGGTTCGGAAATTATTCTTTATCCTATCTTTTGTATCTTTTTCTCAAAATTTAACATTTAAAAACATATTAATATGTGGATTTTTGCCGTGTAAGTATTTTTAAATTAGAATCAAAATTTTGAAATTATAATAAATAGTTTATTAAAATTGCTTTGTTTGCTGTTGCTTCAAGGTAGTAATAGAATTTAGTGTTTAGTTTTGTAGTAGCAACTACCTTTAATACCTTTATTTAGGTATTAAATTATTACATCCAATTTTCTTTAATTAGATCATTCATTTGAAGGTTTTCGAAAATGACAGTGTTTTGATTACGTAGTTTTACCATGGTAATAATTCTACTTTATTTGATCATACACATTTATCGATGTTTTAAATTTGCATCTTCGAAGCCCATTACAAATTGCGACAAGTTTTTTTTCCAATTATCACCGATTAGATCGGGGGCGGGGTAACTTACCACAACCACACACATTAACAAAATTGCAATACAAATAACGAAAGTATAAATTTGGTTTTATTTCAGTTTATTATCTTGTATTATTTCGAGACATTCATACTTCATTGTAGACGCAGTTTCGTTATTTCTAACAAATAAATTAATACTAAATAGTACATATGCTAACTTTTGTTGCAACGAACGCGAACAAAAGGATCGTGATTTAACGTTTGCAACAAAAGTGTCACTGTTGCTTTATACTTGCTTGTAGCTAGTAACTAATTGTTAATTTCTTATCCATTTGAAATCTGAAATCAGAAAATATTTATAAAAAACTTGACTGTCTCGAAAATTTTTTTGAGAATATGTATAAATAGGTATATGGTAATTCAATACTCGTTCTAAGTGTCATTTCTTTCATTCTGTGCAGCAACAAAAAGTTCGACAAATATCAAAACTGAAGACGTAAGACAAAGTTACAAAGATAATTATTTTTAAAATGGACAATAACGTCACATCATTTTTAGTTTTATGGATATATTATTTCATCCAATGCCAAAGGTTGAGTTGTTTTTTAGGTAATACGAAAATGTTGCAACAGACAATATGAAAAAAAACGCACATAAATTTAATTTAATGTGCATTCTCATTTAGTTATCAAGGTTTAGGGTGCATATTAATATGTTTGTTACCATGAAAGTCACTTTGGTCCACTGTCTACACACACAACAGCTACGGATATTGACAAACGTCCAGACATAATAAAAATTGTTCACTGTCCATATCTCTCAATCAAAGTAAAACCCATTAAAAGTACAGATTAACCACTCTTGTTTCCCAAACATTTTATGCATAAAAATATTTTCTCGTGGCCATTACTTATCACTTTGTCATGTAATGCAGAATCTTTTCTTATAGCAAAAATTACGAAAGTAGTTGAACTGCACACCAGAAAAGTGCATTTTGTTAACTTTGTTTCTAGAGACTCTTAAATTCAATCGAGCTGATAAATGGACGGATGGACGTACTTGGTTAAAGTCAATCGTTTAAAATTTGATACTTTCAGTAGCTACGTAACAACTGTGGCGACAAAATGACAAGAGTCAGTAGTGGAGAATGAGAAAACACGGAGATTATCTTGGCGAGTGACGATGGTAAGTGCAACATTGTTTGCAAGTGTCCATCGTCCACCAGAGCACAGTTATACACTCTCTTATTCAAAATTACTCATTCCAAGTGTTATATTGCAGTACAATAATTATTATCACCGTCATAAAGAGTAGTTTTTGTAATATGAAGAGATTAGTTCTGTTTTTACAAGCCCGAATGTAATTTCATCTCTCATAAAACAGAGCTTATTAGGCACATGAATATCCTATTCATCTTGCTTAATGACCTGCCAAAGGACAAAGTTTCTTTCGGACGAACTGGACCTTGTGTGCTTTGACAAAGACGACGAAATAATAAATGATGAGAAACTGTGAAAGTATTTTAAACACATTTTTTATTATACCTAACTATTAGGTAGCATATCATTTCATCCTCCAAGTCAGAAATATTACTGGGAAATACAATACTCGCGTAGCAGAAAAAAAAATTTTCCGTCTCATGACTATCCATCTTTCTTCAACCAAAAAATAAAATTACTCCCAATTTCTGGGAATCAACTCCATTAGCTGCTGATAATAAAAGTTACCTACTAGAATTTCAGTAGATAGTTAAATCTGACGATTAAAGCCCAGTTTTTATGGTGGCAAAAATTCAATTATTATTAATTCTGTAGTTTTTTTTAAAATACTTATTTATTGCATTATTTATATATTTTCAAATATTTATATAATTTCAACACACTTGAAATAACAAATTTTATAAATTGTATCAAATCATTACAGCATCTATTTTCATTATTTCAATTATTATCTAATTTGAAATCTCTGTAATATACGCAGATACTTTTCAATTACATTGTTGTAACCGTACCATTACCAAAACTGGCTTTGTTTCATGCGGCGGCGATGATGGCGTTCTACTGTACATTCATTTTCTTTTCTGGTTTCCTTCACCATCATCATCTCTTAATAGTCTCTTTTTCCCTTGTGTAACATTTTGTACACCAAAGCAAAATCGCACCCCTTAAATATTACATACATACATGTATTCTCTCTAATCTCTGCTGTTTTTTTTACTCTGCCAGCCTTCTTGTCGTGTCTTGAAAAATAATATTTTAAACTCCCTTTTTTACTCTTAATTTGCCTTTTGTATTTTGGGTTGCTTAAATCTCAACCAGAACCAGCCCAGCATTGAATTGAGATCCGGGTCAGCAGTGATTCTCACACTAAAAGTAAGATTCATGAAAAAACCAGTCTCTCTCCGCTTAAACCTTTATGCTGTAGGTACGTTCTCACCACCACCGTGCATTTATACTGGTAGTAGTGGCAAAAGTTATAGGCATACAAACATTTTTTTCGCGTCCCATTTGTGCTTCAAGCGTATAGGCTCAGAGCTCATCTTTCCATTGGCTACATTTCAAATTACAAAGGAAACGCTTTAAAAAAAGTTTGAAAGTGCGAAAAGTAAAAGGATGCAAGAAAACTTTATAGAACTTTTCGGTTTTTACTAGTGTTTCGTTTTTGGACAGTTATACTCCAATAGCACACTACTAGTTCCACGTCATTCAAAGTTTATCTATATTGATTAACTAAATCAGAAAAACTGCTTTTAAATGTCTTAGTTGCAGCAATGTCGTTGATAAACAATAAACAGACAGAAATAGAATCTTCATGCCATCATTAGCATGATTATCAAAGAATATAATTTATGGATGGATAATCTAACACAAAATATTATTTGTAACTATTTATATATCTTTGTATGTTTTGTTTTCATAACTTTTCTACTACATAATGACGTCATAAATGCAAGACAAAACGTGTTTGGCACTAAAAAAATATTACAATGTTGCTAAATAAATATTTTTATAAACTGATTTTGCTGCTGTTATATCATTCGCATAATGGCATAATGTCTTTATTTTCCTGAAGTAGCTCGTTACTACACCGGTTATATAAAGTGCGATAAAACTACTAAAAGTTATAATAATAATAATAGTTGTTATTAATCTTACGCCAGCAAATTTTATCTGCAGGACAAAGAGCACTACGCACTGGAGAAAAACAAATGAAATTGCGTTGTGAGGGAAAATTATTTTTATGATTTCCTTCAGCCTAGCTTGTCGCGACCACTGACCGTCATTAATGTGTACGTATTATGAATCACTTTTAAAATGTTATTGGTATTACCAGGAATATCTATTGACTGCAGAAGGCAGCTGGGTTGGGAGTAGAAAATGGGAATCCTAAACAAACTGTCGCCAAAAAATGTTTTTTTTAATTAAAAAAAATTCGTTCATTCAAAAAACTTTTATAAACTTTGTTAGTTTTAGCGACTAACTAAAAACGTATAAAAATTTCTTGTCTCTGTTTACACTTTTGGCGCACACGACAAAGTTGCCAAAACAATGAGCCAGTCAACAACCAACTACACTTTTAGTCTGTCTCCATCCTCTAGACACATTTAGGCAATGCAATTTCTATCAAAGAACAACTACCTTCATTGATTAAGCATCGATTTGGAGCATTTATTTTTAACAGGGCACGGGTGCATTTGTGTAGGTACATGAATATGGCAGTATACCATGTCGTAGTCTTTCATTTTGTGAATGAGTAAAATCCAATAATAATAAATAATAACTAGTACTGTAAGTAACGAAATAAGGTACAGCGAGGCTGTAATGCTAATTGTAAATGTAAT
>JAHZMT010004773.1:0-14485 GCA_027743785.1 Sinhomidia bicolor | reverse complement strand
GCTGCATTATACACTTTGTGTGTATTGTTGGTTTGTTCATTGTTAAAACTTTGTAACGGAAAACTCCTGGAAAACGTCCTGTCGAATAAGGGATAATCTTGTCCAGGTCCAGGACTAGGTCCAGGTATGGTAGGTATTATCCATATTCCTTATCAATATCATATCATCTGTGACTCGTGACTACGGGTAGGTATCAGTGTATCAGTCATCTCTCAGCAGAATGCATACAAATGCATCAGAAAACTCGCCCGCCTATTGCATATGCTCAAGCATTTTTCTACCTTTCAATCCCGATCATTCCTTCATCTACATAATATGTACATCACTCACATCTCACATCACACAGCACAACAGAAGTAATAAGCAAGCAAGCAAATAATTTTTGGTATACCCTTACCTTCCGTACTAAATGTTCACTTTGCCCATTCATTCTATCCCGTACTCTCTATGCATTTCGCACGGTGTGGCGGTGTGCATCTCGGCAACCCATTTGCTCTTTCTTGTCTACGCATTCTTTTTTACACACTCACTTACACGACCACGACCACTTACTACTGCTTGCGGTAAATCCTGTGACTAAAAAAAGAAACGGAAAAAACCTCTTTTTTCGTTCTTTCTTTTTATCTTTTTCTTCCTGACTGACTGAATCTAACTTCCTCTTCCTTGTGTTTTAATTTTAACTGCGCAACTAGCTCATCAACAAGTAGTAATAGTCAAGTAATTAATCACATAACTTGTTTACAAAATTTAGTAACCCACTTTTCTCGTCAGTCAGTTGTTTACCTAAATTTTAATCATCGATTCGGTTGTCCTCCAAAAGTATTTTACGTTGTCTTTTGACCGTGTTGACTTTATCAATATTATTTGACAAGTTGTGTCAAACGTAATTGAAACTGAAATAAAGGTAGGTGAAGGTTATTCATTATTGCTTGTAGAAAAATCTTGCCCGGTTTAAATTTATTGTAATTGATAGAGGGGTTTGATTAAGCTTGAGGAATTTCTACACGCACTCAACAACACAGGTTAGGTTAGTAGAGAGGTTAGGCCTGCTGAGTAAGTGTAAAAATCCCTCATCCTTAATTCAGGTTTATTCCAAATTTCCAAATGGTGCATGTGTTTGTCGGTTTACGGTTATGATTCATGATGACAATTGTCGATTGTGATGATGTTCAATGTTACAATGTAGAAAAGAAACAATGTATGTAGCGGCATTTAATGATAGGTAGCAATTTTACTTTTGTTTAATTTTTTGAGCTGAAATTTAAAAGCACTTATTTTGAACAAGAACATTTTGAAGCTAAAAGAAACTTTACTTTGTGATAAGCTCCGAGGTCGGAGAATTCAAAATTTAAAAAGAAAAAAATATAAGCATATAACCAAAGATAATTTATTTGATATCTTTAATTCTTATTTTGTATTGAACAAATCCAAACAACAGAGTTATGCGTTGGTGCGGTGCATGAATTGAAATTATTACTTTCACGTTACTTTTTGATGAATTTGATCATTTATAGCATAATGCACAATAAGAAACTGGTTATATTTAGAGAGTGTACGCAGTAATGAGTATTATTATATTTTTCTGTTTTTAATGATTACAGTAATTATGGCCACTCCATCAGATGATATACCTACATTCAAGCTAGTTCTTGTTGGCGACGGAGGCACAGGAAAGACTACTTTTGTGAAACGGCATCTAACTGGAGAGTTTGAGAAAAAGTATGTGGCTACATTGGGAGTAGAGGTACATCCCCTTGTATTTAACACCAACAGAGGAGCTATTAGATTCAATGTATGGGATACTGCTGGACAGGAAAAGTTTGGAGGTCTCCGAGATGGATATTACATTCAGGTATTTATTTAGTTTTAGTATTTTTTTTCTTGTTTTTAGTTATTTTTTGGTGAGGATAATAAAATGTTTGTGTTCTGATTGGATTCATAGGGACGTTTTTATAATCATTATATTTGCATACCACTAGAAACTGAACGTTATTATACTAAGGTATCTTTGGTTGTTTTCTTTATTGCAGGAAGCCCAACAAGTTGCCTTGCCTGATGACGACGATGAACTGTAATTATTATTGTATTTCTTTATATTATAGGCTGAAGGATTTAAAAGTAAGGTTAAATCTCACAAATAATTAAACAATAAAATCGAACGTTTGTTTTGCATGTCTCGAAAGTAAAAGACAATAATTTGAAAATCATAAATTGACTTTGACACCCTGTTTTTGGACCCTTGATTTTTCTAAGTTTTCATCAAAAACTAAAGAAATGCATACACGCATATATACCCTTTCATCTATGAGTTTTCATAAATTAATTTCCTTTCGCTTTCTCATAAGAGCAGGTAATTAGTTCCTGTTTTTTCAACCATAAAACCTCCATTGGAACTAGTGAGGTGAAAATCAGCGTTAAAGTGTGCATTGTGTAATACAAAACCTTGCTACGTGCATTTCATGAGGGCATTTTACCTAACCACCTGTAACGGAGTCTGTTACATTATTGTAGAGAATAAATACATAGAGTTTTGTAAATCGCAACGAAATCGTATTTGTAGTGTGTGTACACACTACGTACTCGGTAGTTTTTCATGCGTATACCTATGCTTCTTTCAACTATGACGTATATATCATCATCATCGTACCATCATCATTAATGATGATAAGTAGAAGGCTTCCCCCTCTTTCCTTACTCTTTTTTACCAACCAAAAGCTAAAAACCGTACGATAGAAATGTGATGCATTTATGGTAATACCTACTTCAAATTATATACGTATGTTCATATTCGATTCGAACTGAAGAGTCGAAGGGTGGCAATTGAGGCACATATAAAAGTAAAGCATCACATTTTTCAGGTGAATCCTTCCATGACAAAAACAGAAGAAACCAAGAAAACTTTTGAAAAGAAGACGCATAACAAACCAAGCAACTCTATTTTCTCGTCTCACCATCCATCAGGTAAAACAGCGTATGAGCAGTTGTGCATCCGGTGATGGCCCTCTCAACGTCGTGCTTCAGGCATTTAAGTATAGGTATATTATTTTTTTACACTTTAGTTTATAACAATACGTATTACGCGTACGCAGGGGTTCTTCTATAAGTAAGCAGGAACTTATTAACGTAGCGTAAGTTTTTTTGTTACTGTTTGTGAATGGCTTGTCTATATGGTTTCGTTATAACAGCTCGGTTCAGCGTCCATCACATAGAATAACGCTTATGCAGAGTACAGGTTTGCTGGTACAGGTATAAACTACTACTATTCAAATAAGCGGAGGAGGAAGGCAATGCAACACAATGAACGCACGGTGGTATAAAAAACTGTTGTATAACAACAAAAATGAGGTTTGATGATGATGAACCCTTTTTTATTTTCATCATCGCCAATGCGTATTCCCATTGCATTTCAAAGGCCGTATAAGCAACATGTTGATGATGATGATCGTCGTGTCGTGCCAATGGCACCTCCATCCTGTCATCCTTTACTTTTTAGTTAGTGTTCAGTCTTGTTTTGGTATGCGCATAATATACAACAACATGAAATATAGCATGTTATAGACGTAACAGTTGCAACAATATAGCATTGTTATAAGAGGTTCTCTATCTAACGTTATCAAGAAGAATACCAGTGCCCACAGGCTAAAATCAGGTTTTGCTTCTAAAACTCTCTTCTGCTAAAGAATATTTCGCAATATACATACTTAGACAGTGGTAGTGGTAACCTGTTGTTGGCAATTGAAGATTATCGAAATGGGTAATATATTTCTGCTACTACTTACTACATAGTGTATTTTTTATAACAATGTTTCTACAGTGCAGTTACTGACGGAATGTTACCATTTCAGCAGATTAAAAAATATACAACTATTAGATCATTTAATACTAGGGAATAGTTGATCTGTCCGTTGGTCTTTTATATGTAGTGAGTGAATAAATAGCTTTGAGCTGCTGTTACTACGTGTTTTGCACGGCATGTAGGTATAGGTAGGACAGGTGCCTATATTTATAACAGAGCTCCACCATCCCACCGTCTTCTTATAAAATAACTGCCAAAAATAGAAATATTCCATTTCATTTTAGATTTTTGTTACCTATTAATTAAGCATATGAATAAAGGGTCGCTGCATCATCATCTAAAAAGCTGCAAAGAGTTGCATGTTTCTCTTTCGTTTTCCATGGATTGAATGCACACGATTATACCTAAAATGATTTATGTGCCTTTGGTGCATTGCATGACGAAAGGTTTAACTAGTATGGCTACATAGGGTTTAGTTGATTTTCGTGCAGTTTCTGTTTAGTGACATTGTGAAAGTGACTCGTCGTAGGCCAGGTGTGGATTTTTAGGCCGTTCGTTTTCAGATATATTTTGCTGATGGAGGGTAGTAATAAATAGTAATTAGAATTGCACATAGAGAGAGATAAAGAAATAAATGGAGTAAATAATTATAATGAATGAGCAATCTCAACAAACTTGACTCATTTTTTCGGTAGATAAAAATATATGAATCGTCCTTCTATGACATGATGAGACGATAAGTAAGCAAATGGTGATAGAGTTGATAAGTGATGATATCAGACTATGATTTTGTTATTTTGTGACGGTTTGTTTCGTCCATATTTTGAAAGGCTAACTTGCGATCAAAATAAAGTTGAGCTACCAAGCTGACATATACATAGTTAACGTGGAGCATTTTGTCCAGAGTTTGGGGCGATTTGTCACTTCATGTCTGTTTTTGTTGTTACTACGTGCTCAGTTCAATCGTTGCTGGCCTTTTATTACAGTGTAATTTCGCGTTTCTTACAAAGCGGAGGGGAATGATTCATCAAGTTATTGATTTCACAATTTCCTGACAGTCGCCAATAAAAAGTAAGGTATACATACGTTCACAGTATTCGCACTGATATACAAATTCCATCCATTTTTGTTACCAAACTACTAGTGTCCATTTCCTTTTCCCTGTTTTCGATAGCAGTCGTCGTCAGACAGACGGCTTGTTTGGATTTTTCTTTCTTGTTTCTCAAACCTCATTCCGAACGTACATACTACTGCAATTTTAGCCACCCGCCCGCATGCCACTTTTGCATGCGTGGAGTTGGTTCAATTGTTTGAATGTTTGAATTTTCCATATTTGTAGAAAAATTTGCAGTGAAAATAATTGACTTGCAAAGGTGCTACTGAAATAATAATAATTTATTAGAACTAAAATAATGAATTTTAACATTATTATTCGCTCAAACGTGCGGTGGTGATAAAGCGTAGAAGTAGTAGTAGGGAACAATTAAACGCATCAACAAACTGAATGAATTTTAATAATCCATTATTGCGGTATATTATGCGTACTTGGTTTGGGTTTGTTTTCTATGAAAATATAAACAGCATAAACCACAACAGACAACCCTCAATTAAAAAACTGTACGCACAGCAAAATATACATGTACATATATTTAGCTAGACACAAATACACACACATAAAAATGCATGCGCATGAGAAAATATTTATTACATAAACAGAAATAGAGCAGAGCAGAAGGTAAAATCATAATAATTATCAAAAAAGAGCAGAGCAGATCACAGCAGTTCAGTATTTTTGAATAGGTATAATAGTAATGGTGATGTATCGTAATCTTCTTCATTGTTTTCATTTTCATGCCACTTATCTTGTTGTTGGCTAAGTGCAAACATATTTTAGCCTTATGTGTATTTACACAAGTTTATTATAAAGCCTGACTATATCCTATCACGATATCGCAAATCGCATGATATAATAGTTATTCAGGTATTCATCATCAGTCAAAAATCCAAGAAGGAAGGTAAAGTGTATATAGTGAGTAAAGAGCTGAGAAAACAATGCTTAACGATGACGCTATAACAAGCAACGCATCATCCTCACACAAGCATCTACATGAACAATGTATTTTTTACATGTAAAACAATAAATGCAATGTACAATGAAATGAATTACCTTTTTAAATATTATGTATGCAATGGCAATATGATTTTAGGTAAATATATAGGTAGGTTGAGAAAATTGTAAAGGTTCCTGCAACAAACCCAAAGGATCAAGTTTATATAGTTCTGTCAGCGTTTTGTAATTTTTAAAAAATACAGCATGCATATTTGCCTCTTTTCTCAACTTTTATGACTGACAACTCAACAAAAACTTTGAAGGCAGCAGTATAATAAATTCAGTTCAGTGCAGAAGAAGAGTGCATGCAAGTTTAGATTTACACTACTACTACTACTATTACACTTACACTTTGTATAGTATTATTTTAAAGTAGATGAAACAATTAGGTATAAAACTTGCGTTGCAAGTCCGTTTCGAGTTTAAAAAAGGTTTGCCTATTATACAGATATGTGACTGCTACTACTGCATTGTTAAAACATAAATTGTTGATTTGCAATCTGTCTGATGTGGCGGCCTCCTTCACCCAGCCCATCTACATATTAACTAACCCAGTATCGTTTACTCCGTTTACTCGTCATCGTGAAACTAGATTTTTTATTTAAACTTTAATCTTTTTCACTGAAATTTTTCTTTATTGTGATTTTTTTTTGTTTTTCTGTTTAAAGGAGAAAATTTTGCAGGAAACGATCAACAATCAACAAGAGAAGATGTAATCTTTTATTCTCATTACGGGACATTATCGTTATCAAGTTGACAATCTACTAAGTTTTGGTTGACTGTGGTATATGTATGTACTTTATTTGGTTTTGTTATTGCAACGACCAAGAAGATAACCACGCAGGACCGTGTACAATATTTTAAGAGCAAAGTGAAGCTCTTGCGCTTCTGCTGCTATTTACTCCTTATCGTGCTCGTGTTAAATTACACACGGAATATTTTTGCAGATTCTCTTCGATACACCGCTAAATTAAGGATGTGACGACGATAAAATGTCACACTTGAGAAAATATGTGGCGGTAATAGTGATGATGGTGGCAGTGAAGTGGTGACTAGATTCCTGAGAATTATATACATTTTTTCATAGCGTTTTTTATTGTTTTCGCTTGCGATGTGCAATGTGAACTACTTGCGCTTGTGAGTTTGCGTGTGAAATGCGACTTACCTTTGTAAGAAAATGTAACCTTCAGCAGAGGAGGACTTAACACGACATAATTACGATATAATATCATCATACTCATATAATCATCAGTGGTTGACATTGTCAGTAAAATACTACTACGTAAATCAGCTTGCGTGGGCGTGACTTGCTGCTGTGCTCACTGGGGCGCAAGATCAGACATCAAAATCTTCAAAAATGATTTTAATTTGAGAACGAACGGTCCTCATTTTTTGCTGATAAATATAATACAAAATACCAAATAATTTTTTAAAATGAGGCATAAAATTCGACTTCCAGAATTGGAGGCAGTGATGATGATGCCTCTCATATCCTCACGACTAAAGGATAAACTCGGTAGCATCCGAGCGGATCAACTAGTACAATCACCAAATGTGTTCCCATTTCGTAGGAAAATTGTCAGTCAATTTTTAACCTTAAATATAGCAACTGTATTACTCCTAGGCTTTTTAACTAATTTAATTGCCGCTCAAGTGGTGGATGTCGGTTATGGTCGAACCACCAGCACTGTACCCCCAAATCTTCAAGGCGCCGGTTCTTCACGCTACAACAGTAATCAGCAAATGCGCGATCTCAGGGACTTCCCTGACCAGAGTGACGTGAACTGGTTGAGCCCCAATCCATTTGCAAATAGGGATAATCAAAATACTAATCCCTCGTTAAGTGCTTCATATAACGACCAACTAAACAGAAAGAATGACTATTTGAACAATCCAAACAGAAATAGAATCGAACAACAATATCAGAATCCCAATGTACGACTCCCTGGCTACATTTTAGAGGATTTGAAGCCCGAGCATCGGGGTGATGTTGGAGATCCTGCAGATCCAAACTATAGACCACCACAAGGTTCCCCTGGCGGATTTGGAGATGAACAGTATGACGGTTTTGGCAGAAATACTCCTGTTGATAATCGTGACCGTGATCGTGGGTCGGGATCACCACTTCCCCCGTACAATAGTCGAGAACGAGGACTTGGAGGTGGAGGGGACTGGAATAGTCAACAGCGTCAATATCAACAAAACTACTTTAATGCTTCGAGAAGTGGTAGCATGAATTTAGGACCCGGTGTAAATCCACTTGGTCCCGGAAGTGGAGGAGGTGTGCAAGGACCTCAAAATTCAAATACACAATATGGTCCTAATCTGCCATCAGTGGATTCTTCTGGAAGAAACTTTCCAGCAGGAGTATCGCCTTGGAATAATATTCCTGGCTATCCTAGTGTTGGACCCAGTAGTAATCTTCCAGGGACATCTGGAGTCAATTATTACCCAAATGGAACAAGAATTCCTGGGACGGGTAACTATGCAAGTTATCCCTCCAGTTATCCGGGAGCAAACAATAACAACAATTATCCTGGTTCCAACTCCAATAATCCATATTACCCCGGAAGTGGAACTCAAACCCATCGCCCGTACGACACCAATTCCAACTGGAAAAACTCATATTATCCTGGTGGAACATCTCCCGTTGGTGGGTCAACTTATGATAGTAACCGCTACAATAACCGGTACAATCCCGCCGGACCTGTAAATTATCCAGGTCGTGTAACATTCAACCCTGGTGATCCCCACGTAAATATTTGGAATGAACAGTGGTCTACAACAACGTACAGACCTACGGCTCCTGGTGTGTTGGGTAGATGGAGGCCAGACTTACAGGGGCAGCAAAGACCGGAAGACATTAATCAGGTACCTCAAGCCGTCTACGTCACCACCAATTACGGACGTATTCAGGGATACAAAGTAAAAATTTATGATGGACCTTGGGTTCCATTACCGGCCAGACCTGGAGTTGCAAACGTTGACAAAATGAAGAGTGTTGTCAGTTCATTTATGGGAATACCTTATGCCAGAGCACCAATTAATGAAGGACGATTTAGACCACCGGTACAAACACAACAAGCAATGCATAACATTCAATTATAATTAAAGCCATCCTTTGTTCTAACTGTAAATTCAAATATATTTTTATGTTTGCATATTTGTAGAGGAGCCACCCAGGTTGGCAACTGCATCAAGCTGTAGAATTTGGACCAGCCTGTCCACAGCCTGTAAGTTAACAGTAAAATTATTTATATAGAATACTAATATTTGATGATGGGAATATATGTATACTACTGTTACAAAAGTAAATTTTGCCAGCTCACGCTTCATCACAACGTACAAAAAAAATTTGACATCCACTACTTGAGTATGTATGATAATTTATTCTGACGCGTAAGTGCGGTGTAGCCGGAAATGCTTTTCCAAGCTGTCATCAGCACGTCATCATAAATAAAAAGCTTTCTGCCTAGCAAAAAGCATGATTGTTACTAATTTGTGCTCTTGGTTGATTCACTGAAGTTCAATGAGTTCATTACTTCCTACTTCCTTTCGGCACGTGTTAAAAATTAACAAACTGCATTGACTGTTTGATTATATGTACGTATTTTATTAAATATTTTAGGCTCGTTTTTTCGGCTTTTCACAAGGCATTATTCAAGTGGATGAAGACTGCTTGTATTTGAATGTGCATTCTCCTGACGTTGGTTCTGGAGTTGAAGGCTCACCGTTCCCCGTAATTTTCTATATACATGATGGAGATTTTATTCACGGAGCATCTAACCAATTTCCACCACATCAACTGGTCGCTTGGTACAAGCTCGTTGTAGTCACTGTTAATTTTCGACTGGGTGCCTTGGGATTTCTTTCTACAGCGGATGAATATTCGCCCGGAAATTATGGGATGTTGGATTTGTCAATGGCTTTAAAGTGGGTGCATGAGAACATTCGCTCATTTAACGGAGACCCAGAAAGGATAACGGTAGTGGGGTTGGGATCTGGTGCGGCTGCTGCAGGTCTACTAATGATCGCTCCAAGGACCCGAGCGTATGTAAAGAACGTAGTGGCAATGGAAGGCGCTGTGACGGCAGATTGGGCTGCAATTATTGATCGATACCGCGCACAAAATACGACACAATTGTACTCTTTTAAAATGGGATGTTGGCAAGATTTTGAGACAACTTCATGGAAAATGGTGCAGTGCCTTAGGTCACGCAGTTGGCAGGAGCTAGCGAATTTAGAGTTAGATGTAAGTTTGCAAAAACATATTAAACTTGAATGTAAACTTTTTATGATTTCAATATTTATAACATTTTAAAAACTCACAGCCTGACGTTGGAACATTCCCCTGGGCTCCTGTTGTCGACCGTACTTTCAAAACTCCGAAAGATGACTACATCCACGACTGGAAAGAAGAAGACTGGAGGTTCCTTCCAGATTCGCCATACAACTTACTCCGACATGGAGATTACCAATTTGTCAAGTACATGACCGGTTTTTCACGACAGTCTGCCGCAGACCTCCTATACAACAACAAGACACTCGCTCCAAACTACCTTGTCACTCGAGAATGGTTCGATGAACAGATTCATCTGTGGGTAAAGAAGTACAATTACACTCTCAACCCAGAAGGAGTTTTTAGTGCCATTCGATACGCGTACACCTACTGGCCAGACCCCTTTAATGTAACCCATTTACGAGAGGAATATATTGATGTAAGAAGAAAAGATTTTTTTTATACATATGCTTCACATTATATAGTGCTTTAATGCATAATACTTATTCTTTTTAATATTTTTTCTTCTGTAGTTCCTTTCGGATGCTTTGTACCGTTCTCCCGTTGATCAAACTATAAAGCTTCTTCTAGCTCGTGGCATACCCGTACACTCTTACTTTCTAAACTACACGCTGGAAGGTCTTAGACTTCCACAGTGGCGGGAGGTGCCTCGAGGCTTGGAGTACTACTTGCTATCTGGTGCTCCATTTATGGATCCTGAATTTTATCCCGAAAGACTTCGAGTAGAACGCAGTGCGTGGACCGAAGGTGATCGGAATATGAGCAATTTCTTCATGACTGCAGTAGCTAATGTGGCACATTATGGTCAACCTACTCCAAGAGAAGTGTTGGGAATTCATTGGGAACAGTGTCTTCCGTCAGATCTGAGATATTTGGCGTTGAATGGAACGAATAATTCAACAATGCAAAGAAATTACAGACAAAGAGAGGTCACATTTTGGACAGAATATATGCCGTTTGTGGTAGGCAGAGAGGTTCCAACCTATCCACCTACTACGGAGTATTGGTGGGAGCCTAACGAACCGTTGCAGATTGCCTTCTGGACAGTGAGCGGAATATGTTTGATTTTAGTTGTGGCACTAGTTGCCTGCTGCTTGCTGTGGAGAACAGCAAAAAAACAAAGGGATAGAATTTATGACGATTTGGGACTGGGAAGTGAACACTTGGGATTGGGAACGATTGGTGAGTTTGGAAATTCAAATGTTTTGTTCCATCTAAAACACAAATTAGTAACTTTAAAACTTTTTATTCTTAGTTGGCGATGAGATTAGTGAGTACGCCGAAACAGTCAAAACGGCCGATTCAATGGATTCTGGAGTTAAACTGACAAGTCAACATCCGGAAGGTGGTGGAGGCGGTAGACGAGGAATTCAAACAATTTACTCCTCCCAACCCGCCATTCATCACAATGGACATCACGACACAAATGGTGGTGGAGGAGGGCATGGCACAGGAACAACTGGTTCAGGCCCTGGTACTTATCGAGGAGACAGATTTCCTACTCCGATGAAAAGGGCGGTGCGAGATGGAAGAGATACTCCGCAAACACAAGTGTAGTTTTTTTAGTATTTCGGGAAATACAGCTCAAACTAAAAAAAACTCAACAGCAAAAAATTAGTCAATACGCGCAAAAAGGAATATGAGGAGTTGAGGATGAAGTAAAAAGCCAAATTAGTCCATACCAGTCGTTTTTGGTACATTTTTTGATACTTTGATAAGCCAAGTCGTCCAGTTTATGTGAATATTTATACGAATGCTAAGATGCGTACAAATTGTGCAATCAATCAGTTATTTCTAAATTGAGCGCGTTTTAAAATTATTACATTCAATTCAGTAGCATATTATTGAATTCATCTTTTAATGTAAATATCTCTCAATATATACAGACGTAAGTAATATGACAAAAGTAATACTTGTATATTACATATCTCGTAAGTTCTGTAGCTTTAAATAATGAAAATGCTTTAAAATTTATTTTTGTTTAAAAACTGATCTCAACGAGAAACGCTTGCATTTTAACTGTCGATTTATATTTTAAAATCTTTCGTTATTACTATTACTTGTAATAACTATTATTAATTTACAAATACGAATTACCTATATACATCCGTTCTCTACTAAATGCTCTTTGCGTCTTTCGTGATATTTATGTTTATGTATGAAACTATTTATTTTCACGTGATGCATTTTGCTTCTCTGATTCCAGTTTTGTTAGAATTATCATATTGCTTTTCGCCATGCCTTTGTCCAGCGTTGGAATGATTTGTTGTTCGAATGTTGGCGATAAACGTAATACCCTAAAAGTTTAGGGTCTACACACTTAAACATTTTATATTTAAATAAAATGAAGCCATGAAATTTATGTTCATCTCTATTGTGAGCTTTTTATATTATAATACTGTATTGCTTGTTTCGCGTTTTAACGTTTAATGTGTATTTAATGTTATTAATGTATAATGTATGTTTATAGGGTAGAAATAATGGCTACTAGATAAAAATGAATAAGAATGTACGTATTCATGTATTTAAATAATTTAAAAGAAAATAAATTACATTATTCGTTTTTGTATGAAATATTATATACTGCAAGTGTTATGCTATAAGTATTTATGACATGTTATGGGATGCTGCTGGCTCGCGAGATAAATAAATTTAGGAATAAACGAACATTTTTAATCTTCGAAATGCAATCCACATAATTTTATTTTTATTTTATTCTAAAATTTACAAATATGTAACTCGTCATCATTATAATAATAATATTATATCTCGTAGCAGTACATTCATATATATCGGTAGTATATATATATTTTATCATTTATTTTTTTATATATTTAATTTTTTTATTTTCATTTTTTGTTTGTAAATGAAAACAAGAAAAATGGTCTTAGGTCAGCAACTGTGTATTCTTATATAATAACGAGCTACTAAAATAATCAACGCCATACTAATAAAATTGATGATGATGATAATAACAAGTAGGGAAGTATATAGGTGTTATAGGTTTGTATAATCAAATTTAAAACTAGAGTTTCTTTGTAGAATTCATTATCGGTCACCGCAAGAATTTTGAAGATTAATCTATCATACATAACTTGCATTACAATCACTCGGTATATAATAAATCGCACGACATACGGAAAATGGTTTATCTTCATCAGCTTTTAGAAATATTCAAGGATGCTACTAAAAGTTGAAAATGAAGATAAGGATATTGTTGGAAAAAGTCTTACAGAATATGTGAAGAAACTTATAAAATACAATTTAACATTACAATCGATTATTATAGCGTTTATCATAATAATTACGGTAAATTTTTTGACACAATATCATACTATCATCAGCTTTAAAAAATATTATAATGCCACACACGAAAATAGTAAAATGCACAACACTACGTTATATTATATTTTAAGTGTGTACATTCGACCACAAGTTTTCTAAAATCGTTTTTAAAAAACTCTTACACAAAGAACATTTTCCTAAGATGACATATATCGGTATATTATTTTTAAAGCAACGTAAACGTAATACGATCAACATATTTTAATTAACGTCTAAAGTAACGTGTAGGCAGGTATGTATGCATAATATACAGCATACATTATTTTTTATTATTATTACAATAATAATATTACTTTTTAGCGGGGGAAAAATCCGAACATAAAAAAATATCAAAATATTATCAAATATTTCTAAAAATCTGCATATTACACGCATATAATATATTATTATAATAATTATTATTACAACTATTATCGATTATACATGACGAAATATATAAAAGAAGAGATGGCTAGTTAGTTATTTTTATTATGATAATGATGAGGTCATTTTCTAATATAATAACTTAACAACTCTCTAGTTAAATAATGTTAAAAGTATAGTCTGTACTCAATAATGAAATTAATGAGAGAGGATCAAAAACTGACACATTCAATCCGTTTTCCTTTTTAACCTTTACAATCATCCCCGCTTCTAAATCTACATAAACTTTTTCAACACTCGGATCGGTTCCAAAATCATCACTATAACAACAACACGTTTTAATATGTATATGCATATAATTTGTGACGACATAAAAAATCAAATTCTTTCACTGGAAGGTAGACATCAAACAGGTAACCTACATTTCAACTTTGCTTTTAAATATATAGACATTTATTTATCAACAAACATCTTTCTCATCTCATTGTAAAATCACTCTTAGAAGACCGTTTCCTTGCCAACTATTAAAGACAAACTCCTTAGAAACTAACAGCTACAAATAATGTAATAT
>JAHZMT010004772.1:0-21828 GCA_027743785.1 Sinhomidia bicolor | reverse complement strand
GCTATTAATTTTTCTGTAATCCAATTCTGTAATCCGTAATCCCAGTTTTTAAATACTGTAATCCGCAATCCGTAATCCAAAACAAAATTTCTTGGGATTAGACAGCTCTGATTCTGAATATACTTTTTCTACCATTTGGCCAGTGAACTATAGTTTTTTTTAAATTGAACTATGAGAGAGAGCAAGAAAGAGGTTTCATAAAAACGCTATTAAAAGCAATTAATTAAGCAGACTTTAACATTAAAAGCTTAATTTAACGTCTTGTGCCTAAAAATGTCATAAATTATGTGTAATCTTGATAATAATTGTTTGTGGAATAATAATTTTCAAAAACATTTATCAAATTCGTAAAATTCATTAGATTTTGCTAAAAGTGCACTTGGCATTGCAACCGGACAGACAAACGTACTGCCGGGCCAAGCCTAGAACAGCACGCTTAATGTTAGCATTAGCAGCAACAACAATACTAACTGAAAAGTATTAAGGGTACGGACCGAGTGGCTGTGAGGAGGACAGATCTAGAGTTATAGAGTGTGTAACTTTCCGCGTATATTCTGTGTGTAAAAAATGTGTTGGTTTTACCACATACATGGCGTGGAGTAGATCTACGGCTCTGTAGGGCAGGGCGGGTGTATTCTGTGAAGACAATCTTCTTCTTACTCCTCTTCAAATATCACCATATAACATAACACACCTGTAGTAATACTGATATATACACAAAGCTGATTTCGCCGCGGACAATGCTTTTCCATCCTATTACCAGTTTCCACTTTCTGGCAAAATATTTCTTCAGTTTTGTAATTTTCTAATCCACTAATTTAGTCGACAATTATCGCGGTTTGTACTTTTTTTAGCCCTTCAGTATAATGAGAAGAAGAGTAAATATAGGTCAAAGCGGAACAATGTTTCTGTGAAGACTGACAGACCTCCAAATCAATCCTACTAGCGTGGCTACGCCAAACGCCAAAGTATTTAGTGAATATGAGTACATATGTATGGCGGCGTGTGGTGCTGGCTGGTTAAGATAAGAAGTGTTTTTCTATCTAGTCTTCATCAACATCTTTGGTCGCATAATATTTTAATAATTCTTCACTTTGCAGTTATGCACGCACGGTGTATGTATGTGTGCGTAATGTGGACTGTGGACATTACGATTATCAACAATGATCATATTAATGAATTAATGATAAAAAATGCTGTCTGCACATGAAAACTAATGAGAGGAGTGAGGAGGTTTGCATACTATTTATTTTGTTAGTAAGATTTGTGTTTTTACACACTACACGAAAGAAAAGCGCAATCAAGTCATTTCCATCACTCCAAGTTTACAATAACAGAAATAAGATTAATTGGTTCTCCTTTTTCTTCTTTTTTCATGTCGAACAATATTTGAACACAATTCTTGGTTCTCCCAAAAGTTTTGGGAAATGTTTGGAGCTTTAAGGTTAACCTGAAATGATTTCCAATGGAACATTATGTCTACTTTAGTCAGGTGATCTGCCATTTTTGTACAGGCTTTGTCGTTTTCTGTATCAAAAAATTTAATGAACAAAAAACTGAAGACACTTAATCGGGGTGTTATATTCAAAAGGACAATTGTCTCCATACAAGGGCAGGGAACTTGAAATAAAATAAAAATGCGACAATAAAAGAAAAATTAAGTTTGCACTGGAGTTCCTAAAAAATATTAAAATTTTATGTTCGCTCCTCTTTTTATTTTATTTTCATCAGTTTATTTAACATTTATTATGTTTATTTTTACAACGAATCAGCTTCAACAATATTTAGTTTCTCGCGTCTATCTACTCAATATTAATGATACACATTTGCGAAATACATGATTTCATACAATTTTATAAACTTAGTCTAAAATTTAATAGCTTTTGAATTCTTATTTTTAGTTCAAAGTTTGACCAAGTTTCACTATTATGATGAAAAGCGTTGTTACGGGTGCTGCCATATCGCGAAAACATTTCAGGAATGAGATGAGACGTTTACAGATTTCAATTTTAATGATCCTCCCTATAACATATTATGCAATATGCAAGAAAGAGTTTCTGGCCTATTTCTATCAGCTTATTTCTTCATTTCATCTTATGACTATGTAATTGTAGTATACCACAGTAACTCTTCGAGGCCGGTTAGTCATGTCATATGTAAGTTTTTTGAGAAAGCACGAATACTGATAATTCCTTCTTCAACAAAAATATTGTCTTGCATGATTTCCAGCACAGCAGTTGATCCATTGTTGACAGAGCAAATTTAGTAAGGCAGTATATATTTCGGGTGCATTCATAATTTACGTTCCATATTTCGAAAGCAAAGTGATGAGCTAGAAGAGAGTGGGAGGCAAGGCTTAAAATTTGAGGAATTTGGTGTGCGCAAAGGGGAAGTTTGTAAGATGGTTCATGTTGTATGTAACTGCTCAGTGTTGATGGGTTGCCAAACAAAGGGTCGCAGCGTCTTCACAACTCGGGCAGTTTTCATGGTAATGGCATCTACGCGTAACCGTTGCTGTCTTGTTGTCGTAGATGGCGGTAGTGGTAGCCGTATGCGATGTGCGGCTCAAGTTGTGGAGGCCACACGGCACGGCCTCCTCGGGAGAAAGCTTCAGTTCAGCGTACTTACAACCAGTCAGAGGATCTGGACAATGAGCTGCTGTATTACCACTCATCTGAAATAGATGCTTGAAAGTTTATGGTTTAAGTAAGAAAAGACAATTTTTAGTTTGTATGTTTAAATATTACAGACACGCTTTATTTGTCAATAATAGTAATAATAATAATAATAATAAATGGCAACAGCAGCAACAATAGTTTACGAATTTACAGTAATTTTAGTTTTGGTTGTAGTGAATGACAGCAATACTTAACGGGTATAATGCAAAGGTGTGTTATTTTCACGTTCGTTCCAACGCTTGATAAGCATTCAATCAAGCTATAATACAGACAGGTTGCTATAGTTAATTTGGATTTTCATGTGGCTCTTGTTCTCGTCACAGCGCACACTTTTCTGGGTTTTGTTAGTTGAACAAGTCAATAGAAGAGAAAATGTAACAGAACTGCTGGCTTCTATAAAATTCAAAGATGCAGGTGGAAAATAACAGCAAATATATTCTAGTCAATTGAATTCACAATTAATAGCAAGTAAGTTTAATAAGATAACAGAGAATGACGTCACCGTTAGCCACCACAGTTGAAACCTGAAAAAAGGGGGAAATCTTAATGTGTATACATATATGCCTTGTAATAATCATTGTTTTTATACAGTAGTTTATATTTGTACAATAGATAAATATTTTCTACGCCCTTTTTGACAAAAATTACAATGTATTTTTATTACACGTATATTTTCACTGGTAAGCTTACAGTACAGTAGTAGTTCGTATGCTAGTGATGATAGTAGTATTAATAATATTACTGACTGCAAACATGTGCACAACTTGATTTGCGTCACGTACATTCTCCTCAACACCACTGTTCCGTCAGTTTTTTAAAATAAAATTTACTTTATTTAGAAAATTCCTCTATTGTACTTACATCGTGCACACATGCAGTCATTACTCTCAATAATGGAAATGTTTCGCCAAAGTAAGTATATTTGTTACTTGTTCATTCACTCTTGTAGCTTTCACATGGGGGAGGTGAGAAATACAGCGTATATATTTAGCACCAACGTTCCTCCGTTATTTTAATAATAACAATGTAATATAATAGGTTCAATAATAATAATTATACTCTTTTCGTATAAACACTAGACTGGTATTCAAATCCCAAATGAAGAAAATTAAAATGCAATTTTTGTGCTTTCCACGAGAGAAAAATAGTGCTCTAGAATTTCTAAATTTTCATTCATTTTATTATAAACACACGATTGATGTGTACAACTTAAAATGTAAAGAACCCTTCTTCTACTTACACCTACCATCGTTCGTGATGTTCTTAGCATCAACAATGATAATTAGTTATTATGAACTATTCGACTTTGTTCAATGTGGACAACTAAAACCACAACGTTATCTTTTTCAAATCTTACCTAACGATCGACTATTTTGTACTAACTGTTTTATAGTCACTAGTTTACATGTTGCTAAAACTTGTATATATACCTATGTACGTACATACATTTTTACCGACATTAATTGCGCTAGACATTGCAAACTGCGTTGCAAGTAATGTGACTTTTCCTCATTATTAATTGTGTCAAATTTAGCCAAAGCACAATTTAAATGTTTTCTCGTTTCTCAAAAGCCTTTCCCGGTGAAGCTGATAGCTTTGCTAACTTGTCAGTATTTAACTTGATGCGCATAACCGACCAAACCATTTTGCTCAATAAATCAGTTGGCAGGCAGAGTAGGTATGCATGTTACTATGCATTTCCTCAAAACAAATTCAGCCACTAAATCCAAATATAACTTTATTGTCGATTAAATGCAGCCAAAACTGAGCTTTCAAGCAATGAAAGCAATTTATTGCGATGTGCAATCAATGCGACTAATAAGAGTCATATTGCACTTTGTACCGACCGACCAAATGAATTGAGTCTTCTTTTATTTTCAATCCCTCCCTCACTTTTCACCTTACTACTTGGATTTGCAAACTAGAGAGCTAATTTTGTACCTACTTAAGACTCGCTGTTCCTTGTTTCGCTTCCATTTCCACGTTAAAACAAAATGATGGTTATCATGGTTACATTAGGATAGGTGTTCATCCGTTTATCCTGCTCAAAATAAATTCGCGCATCTAAGTTTACTTTTCTTCCCAAGCCGAACGTATACTGCAACTTCATTTGGTGCCATTAGGTCTAAAATCTTTACATATACACACTCACTCTTATTGCCTCTATGTCTACTTTTTAATCTCGAATGCACATTATTATAATACCAAATGTGTTATTAGCCATCCAATCTGAAGGTATGCGTCAATTTACTCGAATTTTACTACTAAATCTTCATATTATGCTGATCTCATACACATTTTTAATGCAAATTGAATAGATAAAAGATGACAAAATTTAACAACTCCGACCCCAATAGCTTGTTTCAACCTTTTAACCAGCAGTGCTGTGCTGTACTCGGCAAACATTTTTACAATTTATTGAAGTATCATTTACATGAAGTATCTCAGTAGCTTCCTCATAATTTAGTTAAAGGGTGAGGCAACTCATCATGACTCATTATGATGTATGGAAATGTGGGTGGGCCCAAATTTGAAAAAAATCCAAATTTGTGGAAATAGTTGGCGTATATTGGAGCCAACTGCATTTTATCTGTATGATCTTCTTTTGGACACATGCTAATATTGCAGTATTGTTAATGTCGTAACTTTTAAGCTATAGTCTTCCACAAAATTTTAAAAATAAACTTTTCATTGAATTTCATCCTTAAATTAAATTGACTACCAAAATAATGTTTTATCCACTATTAAGAAATACAGCGATGTTTCTTAGAACTTAGGTCAAGTCAAGTTTTCTGAAGAAGAAGCTCTGAACTGAACGGGTTTGTGTTTTTGGTGTAAATGCCTTTAATGTTTCGCTCATGCCGACGGCTGTAGGAATGAAAATAGTTTTGGTGTCGCGGTAAATGTAGAGATAGCCAGTGCTAGATCAACTGTTAAATAAATGGAAAATCAATTATGTTCCAAATATATGACAGTGTCTGTATTTTGTGTTATTTTTACTGGCGTTTATGTATTTTTCATATTTACACTCCTAAACATATAGGTTTGTCATTAATTACGACTGATCGGAAATAAAGACTTTAATAATTAATACCGAAAAATACAAATAGGTACCTACTTGTTCTTTTTCTAGTACATTCATTTACTACTTATATGCTTTTGTATGTAGAAATTATTGCATAAAATGTGCTATCGTAAATTTTTCGATCTAACTGGTATACAAAGTGACCTTTAGACATACGAACCTATGAGCTATTCGACATAAGGACCAAACTAGTCAAGTGATGTGGGCAAAGGACCAAATGTGGAGATATGTATGCATATACATAAAAATTTTAGACCTAACGACCGAGAACACTACCACTTGCTACCTCTGGCATTATTTACCTTCTACAGTGATCCAGAAATGCTTAACTAACTAATTTTACGTCAAGTAACACCTACAGAAATACTTTGGACTATACTTGCTGCATACTACTGTACTGTTATCAAGATAACTTTGCTTATATGCACAAGTTTACCTAAAACCTCTTACTTTATCAGCTTATCTGCTTTACTGGAGACTGTGCACGGTCTACATTCATTCGTCAACAAAAATACAGACTGACAATTTTCATTATATGGCAATTCGCTTATTTACTTTAAATCTCAGCAAGTCATAAATGTACAAGTTCACGGACAGAGCTTAAATTACAATCTTCATTGTAAGAGTGTATCAATACTATATTTGGATGCGTGGGAATATTGATAAAGTATATGTGAAATGTGAACTAATATTTTATTCAAATTACGCTACTACCATTATTGCACCTGACTAAACTTGTAGGTGAGGAAAAGTGTATTTCGACTCTGAGTTTGAGTGCATTCCATTTTTCATAAAATTGAAAAGATGTTGAATAGGTATGTAGTTTGTGGAAGGTATTGCCATGGGGACGTGCACATGTCGTAAAATGTGTATTATGATTATTTTTATAGAAACTGCTGAAAGCTACACACTATCTGCTTAGTTTGCTATATTCTTTTTGCATTCATTATTATCATTATGAGTAGGGTTCGTTAATTTTATGTTGTGCTGGTTGTTGTAGACAAAAGATACAATGCTACTTGTTAGTTATTAAATGTCCTCCTCGTGCCTAGCTCTTTATGAGGATGACAGCGGCAAGGATTGTAGTGGTGGCGATGCCACAGTCACAGTAAGCGACAGCAATTTAGAGATGCCCACGTTGAATGCAATGACAATTGCACTGAGCTCCACCAGATTGGCATCGACAACTGAAAAGGTTGTGCGCATTAAAGCATTTCCGTTAAAACCATAAATCCTTTCACTGATGACTGCGTTGCTAAAAAAAGAGAATATTCTCGAGCTCATGCTGCCGCCACTTTCTCCGTTGCAGAAGTTCGACAAACAGACACACTCCTCAGCGTACACTTGGTCGTTAAACGATTTGTTCTACAGGTAAGAAAATACATACACCTGGTTCAGTACACATATAAAATTTGAGTGTTTTTGTGACTGCAAAGCAAATTGCTGAGTAGCCGATACCTCACAAGCTTCTCTCGTCTTCTTGTCCTTTTGACAGCCTCTCAAGTAAAACGTGTTGTTGTCCAGATTGATGTTACGTGTACGGTTTGCGCTCGAGCTGTTTGAATTGGACCCTGGTGGTTGAGAAGGATCGTTTTCTGTAAAAAAAAGTTTCACAAGCAGATGAGAGAAAAATCAGTTCATTGTAAAATAAAGACGAATCTTCGGTGAGTTTTCATTTTGAACTTGATACCAATGATTGAAAGCTTAAACCAATTTTTGATTTTGATTTGATGTATCAATGTCTCCTCTTATCAATGCTATGTTAAGTCTAATTTCATACCAAAATACCTTAACCATATGACAATAAATAAAAAAGTAAACTTTTAAAAAGATGTGACAGAGTCATTTAGCCATGGTTGTAAAGTTATTGCAGTCATGTAGGTATGATTCTCAATTACCCCAGTCATTATGGAATGATTCTCAAGTTAGCCCATTCTTATGTGCAACAGGTTCTGTTTTTGTAACGTGCAAAACGTCAAAACAGAATGAACAACTTCAACTCCGTTCTGTAGTTATGATGAATAAATGACTTTTGTAAAATCGTCATTTTCTCACAAACGGTTAAGAATTTTAAAATCTGTCTTAAAATCTTTATTCTTAATATTGGTTAAACATGGCCATGAAACATGCGTCACATGTATATGTTATCGCTGAAAACTTTGAAATCGTAACTGTCATTAACGGTTTCCGTTGACCAATTTTGCTCAAATCCAATAGGATTCGTCTCATGGAGGCACGAAGTCGGTGTGCAAAATTTGAGTTGATTTGGTTAAAGCGTTAAGAAGTTATTGTCCGGACAGACCAAGACAAAATTCTCTCCGCTCCCTCACTTTTGTGGTGTTTTTATAATGTGACTCTGTCACATAATAATTGTAATTATAGACAAACTAATTTCCCTATAAATCCACAAGATTCTCTTTTAAAATGCATTTTCTAGTCATATTCAACCCAGACATTAGTAAAAAATGTGCGGAAATAACATTTTGGTGAAAGCAGAATTGTAGTTTTTTAGTTTTGTCGTGTTGACGGACAGACTCACACATTCACATAAAGTAGGCTTTGCTATATTATGATGGTGTTTTGTATTTCAAAGTATGCCAAATGTGTAGATTTGTATCTTTTAAACTAGAAATATACTTGTTTTTGTGCATTGTAATCCTGAATATATGTGCAGACATGTGGTGAAAAGTGTCGACCCGACAACATTCTGATTGTGACAAAGACAATGCCACTAATGCCACGTAAGGGTGAACACAATGCATGCAGCAGAATAAATAAAAACTGTGAAAATGTTTGCATTGTGCCCTTTGTTTCTGGCTTTTGCTTTTGGACAAAGTCTAGTCTACACGTATGCAACTTCTGTATGTGCTGGATTACATAATTTAATGTGGGATCATAAGTCAGTTTTTATTTTCAATGCTACCACTTCTGCTATTTTTTGGGCTGTTTATTGTTTTTGTGTAGAAGTTGAAGCTGAGGTACTTAGGTACTTTTTGTTCATGCTTTCTTTAAAATAAAAGCAATATAAAAGGAATGTAATAAATAATTGTTTAAAGCTAATTGTTTGTCTGTGACTTGAAAGAGTGGTGTAGATAATGAGCGGGAGAGCAACGAACGCCTGGATGAACAAGAAAGGTGAAAAGACAAAAGGATATTTATTAGGTTGTACATTATTACTTGGCCTTTCTCCCATCTTTCATCTATTCATCACAGTTCTCTTGGTAGTAATCTACTATCCAATAGGGAGACATTACTACACGCCGTATATTTTATAGTTGCCATAAAGACACTCCACACCATGCAAGTACATCCACACTGTAGAGCCTTCAAGCACCACAATCACCTTCTACAACACGTCTCACTCATTGTTGACTTTTATACGGAAAAAACAATAGTAGTGTTTTAAGCAATTTGTTTGAGATGAAAAGATGATTACAAAGTTTTTGTCAGAGCACTACAATGAAGGTTATAGTTATGCATGTGTGCTTCAATTAATTCAGCAAAATCCGATTCAGGCCATCAGGATGGAAGTGGGCTAGTTGTGGAAAAACTGGTTGTAATTCGCTTTATGAAAGGAATTTGTAAATTGAGACTTCCGGGCGTCTAAATTTTATAGTACTTGGGATGCGTCTTTAGTAGTCGCTTACATTAGACCTTATCATAAGTTACTTATAATATATTTATATTGTGAAACAACTTGCAGTGAAAAGCGTTATACTTCTCGCACTAGCTATGCACTCTCCAAGTATTGTCTCTAGAGGGTCAGTGTTTACTTTTAGGCAAGTTTTTTGGTAAGGGGACACCCTTGTCAAGAACCCTTAAAACCTTACTCTAACCTAGAAAAGACCGAACCTAGCCACGTCAACTGATTTTAGTTTGCCCTAAAATCAATGCCAGTGCCAATTTGGAGAGTAGATTACTCTACGAATCGAAAAGTGAAGTCTTCCGGTCTCCGGTTGATTTTTATAAAATTATGATTCTGCTGCTGCTATTTCTGGCAGAATTCTTAACTAGGCATTACCTAAATATTAAAAGTGTTTGTGTGTGCGCGTGCTCCTTGTTGCTTTGCTGGCTGTGAGAAGAAGGAGAAAGACGAGGACCAATTTTTTCTGCTCTGCTTTTCTTGCATATTCTTCTTAATATTATTATGCCTCTATTCTCTCTCCCGTTCTCTTCTCGCATTTCACACATCGACCAACCCAGAATGAACGAGTAAGATGACAAGAGTACGTTTAGAAAGTCAGACGATTCTCGCTACTGTAAAGTTCATAGCTACCTACTTTCTTCTAGCGTTGCGTTGCAACCATTATGCTCTTTGTCGACATGTCGACTATCTTTTCTATTCGTCGTCGTGCCCTAATCTTGGCCCCGGAAACTGGCCCCGAGAGAGAATATTCAAGTAAATTAAGTTGAGTTACGTGTAGCAGATATGCGTGCGTTATACGCTGTAACAATATTATTATGACAATTCGCTACATCTACTCGAACCTAAATTCAAATTCCACTTCTATTCTGCTCTGGCAAGTTTCCGAAACATTTCACTTTTCCATGTCACCGTCATCTCTGATCCACCCGACACCCGAAGAAGAAGTGCACTTTTTTATGCGCACATGCACAAAGCCTTGTGCGATGAGAGGAAGAGAGAAAAGAGCAAGTTTCTGCACTGTATTATATGCATGTGTGTGTGTGCATGATGATGATGGTTATCATAGATAGTAGTAGTTGATCTTTTCTGCTATGGAGACAATACAGCAAGGCAGGAGAAGAGTCTATGAGCTATTCTCGTTATCCATCATTTTCAGAAGAGACGCATGATGATTATCTTGAGGATCGTCATATTATTCCCTAGCCGTTTTCATCATCAAAGAAATAGCGAGTGGAAAAGCCACCAACATACAACTTGATGTTTCCAATATTACTAAGGTGTACGACAGCACATCCTTCATGTGATCGTCATGTGCGTCTGTTTGTGCACATTCTTTTGTGCGGAGGAATTTTCAAATTCCGTTTTCACCAAACGATTGTATAGCAGTTAGTTAGTTAGTTGGTTAGAAATTTTCAATTTCCGTTTTCGCCAAGCGATTGCATATGAGACAGAAGGTCGTTCCAATAATATTAAATTAGCATACACTTTCCGCACAACATTTACAACGGTTGTTTATTACAATCCGCTTTAGTACTTTGCTAAGGCTTGTTTTTCCGTAACGTATTTTGACTGTTTTCACAGTCGCACGCAGAGATGGATGAAGCATTAGCTGGAGTAAGAACAACTTTTCCCTGCATTTATTCTTTCCATCACCCTGTTGATGTTGTTGCTGCTGCGATGTTGTGTTGCGAAAGTTGTAATCTTAGCCTTTCATGATGGGTGTACTCGAGCGTTAGTAATGCTCTGCCGTTACAACAATAGCAGGTATGTCTTGCACTTGATGAAGAGAGTAGGTAACAAAACAAGAACGGGAGCAGAGCGGCTCGCAACTGTTGATCATGTCGTGTAATAATAAGATTCTTGCTTGTTTCTTCTTTTTCAGCTACTTGATCAAAGATTTTGAGGCAAAGCTTTGCTATGAATCTGGTTCTATCGGACTAATAGATGAAGAGCGCATTGGAATATCCTAATTTTGTTGACAACGGCAAACAATTATTTTTATTTGACTTGACAGGACAAGCTACAACAACAATGGTTGACAGTGATGTGTATTTATGGCACACCAAAAAGCTATTGTACTGAACAGTGTACTTATGTAGCATAGAAAGTAAATCGAAACATGATCATTTATCTAATGATCTATTGATATAACTGTATTATTACGTGCGTGCAGCAAAAGTAACAAGGGCTTGTTATTTTCTTCGTTTCCAAAAACATGTAAATAAATAAATAAATTGGTCAATCTAAATAGAAAAGTAGCGAAAGTAGAAAGGCAGTTGGAATACTTTCAGTTAATAAAAATAATTCAAACTTTCGCAATGTAGAGTAAGAGTTTGTCTGTAATATAGAATGAATAAACTCAATTCCATTCGAAAGTTTCCAAACAAAAAAGTCGTCATTCTCTCGTAAGCGGTCTTGTTGAGCTGGGTCGTTTAAAATTTTCTCTAGTCACCAGTTTTCCATTGTTGAAAACATAATTTAAAAAGGCCTTTTAGTTTTTGAGATATCATGTTCACCAACGGACGGACAAACTCAAGCATCACATAAAGTAACAGAAGAGTGCACACGGTGGAGGAAAAAACTGCATGCAAAATTATTTTGAAGATGCTGAAATATTGATCGGTCTACATTTTATATTTAAATTACAAGAAGGCTAAAAAATGTATTCTTTAAGATAGACTTAGATCGAAATTTAAAGACTGAACAAGGTATGAGCAAAAATGTCATTATTGGAAAACTAGGCGGGTTTGCGTTTATGTTAGACATGTATGGCAACAATAAAACTACGGTTAATCAATTTTAAAATAGAAAATTCATAAATTTCAGAAACGACCAATTTTCATTTGTAGGACGTAATCAGTGCTCACGGTATCAGCTTGTTCACTTTGAAGTCCATTTTAGCCGAAAAATGAAAACCAGAAAGTACGCTAGCGACCACGAGAAAAATGATGCATGAATTTAACTGAATTACAGATTGTATTGACAATGTGACGTTGGCTAGTATAGCATGTTTCGTATTACACTTTTCATAGTTCATAGGTCATAATAAAATTTCATTACGTACTAGTATATATATATATAATTTAATTAGCGAGCGATTACTTTGCCAAATTAAGTTAGGTACTCCGATTTCCGCATTTCTGGCGTACAGCTCCTGGTGCTACATTCTAGCTATCATGTGTGCAAATGATCTTACTTGCTTTGCAAATTATTCCCCGTAATAAAAAAATCTCTTTATTTCAATCTTCATTATTCCAGTAAAACTTTTGATAGTCATCCCATGATCATCTTCTGCGCTAGCATCGCATTCGTTCTTTGTAATTTTCTTGCAATGACTTCCTCTCCTCACGTCCTTTCTTTTATTCTTTTCCAGCAGCAGCAGCAGCACCACCACCACCACCACCAAAGTGCTCCTACTGCTCCTTTCTCTTTTCATATTTCTCCCCTTCATTTTTAAGAAGCTTTCTTTTTACATCATTATCTTCATCCGTTATAGGCGGTGGGTAGTAGTATGCTCGTGTTCACGGTTCCTCACTCCTTCAGGCTCTAATCCTATCCTCATTCCTATACTCATATTTTTCTGCCTTCTTGTTATTTTTATCATTAGCATTACTCCAGCAGCAGTACACTTGCTTGCTTCTTCTTGTTAAAGCTAATTCGTTCATTCGAAATCCAAGGAGAATTCACCTCCCAAACTTCTTCTTACTCTCTCTCTCCCTCTCTCTCTCTCTCTCTCCGTATCGCTCACTTTTTTGCTTACTCACCATTCACTCGTACTCCCTTCCATTTCCATGATAATGCCATGATGGAATCGTGTGAATATTCAAAAAGTGGAGAGAAAAAAGTTTTTACTGCTCAGCACTTGGGCTGAGCCCCCCTTCTCCCCACACCAAAGTCAAATCAAAATAGCCTTATACACTTCTTCTTCCACGCTTTCTTGATCCTCTTCATCTTGTTGTCCTTGAAGTTCAAATATCCTGCCTTATTGATTCTTATGAGTACTCATTCACTACCAGATCACCGTCAAATAACACCACTCTCTCTTCCTCCTTCCAATTTCCAAGTAGAGCATTGTACGGGGGAAAAATCAACTTTTCTCATTATTTCCTTCGAACGCGTCAGCACTTTTATTGACTGCTGAGCTACATGATGTCCACAGCACTCTCACTAAATTTGTCAGTTCATTCAATCAAATTGGGATTATTCCTAATTCCTACTCTTCTCTCTCAAAATGAAATTACAACTACCTATCCATTTAACACAACTGATAAATAGCATTATCATGTCAAGGCATTTGCATGTACAGCAGCCCTCGACAATTATGCATGCCAAAAATTGTCCTTCTAGCGCGAAACTACTTATGCTTTCCAAATCTTGACTTTTCCGGGTAGCCATCTACTTGGAGGCTCAAAAGCAGATTTCAAATAAGCAGAACTGGTAATTAGACTAATTGCGGCCGAGGATAAAAGCAACTGGGGAACAAAACAAGCGCTACCCAACCGCATACACATTAACAGCTTGTCCTCTCATCAAAGAATGCCGCAGTATAGAAAGCTTGATAGTAGGATAATGGGTTTTTGTTCCACTCAGCGTGTATTTTTAGACATTTCGAGAAATGGTTTTTTTACATTTTGTTTTCTCAAAACCAAAAAGGTGACAGTAGGGATCTGCTAGGTTTACCATGAAATTTTACAACGAGCATCATGAGATTTTTTTTACGTGGGAAGAGACACGAAAAGGAAATAGCAGTAGAGTAGTAAGCTACTTCAAAATGTGAAAAGGGAAAGCAGTCAGTCTTCTGAGCAACAAGCAAACAAGAACGACTGGCTGTGAGTCAAGTGGGGACATGGGCAGCACTCACGACGGATCGAGAGGCCCAAAGAAATATTTGCGACAGATAATCGAAAGAGTAAATGCCCAGTTTGTTGATCGACGCTGTTCAAGTCAGCCTACTCATGCATCTTTTGTTCGTATTTTCATTTCCAATAAATAAAACCTAGCCAGATATCACCTCGAAATATTAAATGTTATCCCCTATTAATGAAAAAGTGTCTGCTTTATGTTCCTTTCATTATCTCCAACCCAGACTTTCCTTATTAAAATCTAGACACCAGAAAATTCTCAAAGCCTGGTTAAATCTTCACCAAAAAACTACTCTACAAATACATACAACTGCCACTGTTAAGTCAAAATCCGTCGTTTTGTTCTGTTTATTAAAACATGCTTACTTCCGTACATTCATTTGCGGATTTTATTCAAATCGTGAGGAAACTTGCGCACGCGAGACGTTTCCGCAGAGCTGATAAAAATGAACTTCATTTTTTACTTCTGTACAGCCTGTTGTATCCACGCATAGAGAAAGCAGAGTGAGGGCGAAGAAAGAATTATTTTCCCTGTAGTTTCTTTCTTGTGCGCTTTGCAGCTCTGTGCTGTTTCCAGATGACAAGTCAAAGGGAAAGCGACTTTCTACGTGGAACAAACGGAAGGCACAATTTAAGGAAAGGACCGATGGCAGTATCATCAATAGTGATCGTGTTGTGTCTCATGTTTCGGTGACGGGAAACACTAGAAATTCATATGTGAAATCGGATCAGCCAATTTTGTCGACGATGAGTACAACTGATATAAAACAAGATGGATGGCTTTTTGAATTGCTGCTAAGTGAGTCCCTGTCTAAACAATATGCTAGCCAACAAAATGTTTTCATGTACGTTTCTACCATTTGTTTTCCGCTCTATACCCCAATTCACGTATAAGCAGGCTAATTCTCATTAATTAAAATTGTTATAAAATGCGTACATGTTCGCTGTCACTGCTAACGCGTGTAGTTTTAACACATGCCTGTCTCATGAATAGAGAGTGAGTTGCATGATGAATTTCTAATGTTTTACATCTCATCATCGGTGGCTTAAGCAGAAACCTGGACGGCGAGGAGAACAGAACCGGCACTAGTAGTAAATGCACCTACTGTGCTAATTATCATCCCATAATTAGCTGACGTGTCACCTTCAGCGTCATCATTACACACATTCATCTGCATCAGTTTCGTCGACTGGAAGGATACATCCACGAGAACGAGAGCTCATTTGCAATTTAGTTAATTTTCGCTTGCTGTTGATACCTTTTACTTGTGCAGAATCCATGGTGTAGTCTGTTCCCCAGCATTATCATAATCCAAAGCTCATTTATCATCATCATCCTTGATCTCAACTTACATCTCCATTGAAAATTAATCATATAGCCCATGCAGTTACAACTGTGTGGATGGAGCCTTGAGCTGACAATAACATTTTGTATTTAAATGGCATTTACATTTAAGTCTTGCGCAAAGACGTAGAGAAAGGTAGAAGCGTCATGACTGACTGTTTCCATGAGAACTATAGGTGAGGTGTGAGGTAGTGGTTTCCAATAGGTGGTGGGGTAGAAATGGAAATGGAAACTGGAATAAACGGAATGCTTGTTCTTGAATGCAGAAAGTTCATCAATTGTCGGTGAATGAAAATTGATAGTGTGAAGACGCGGGGCAACAAAATCTTTTCACAAGTGAGGGTATCATGAAACTCCTTTACTCTGTACTAACCGAGTGAGTTGAGTGTGCAGCCACTCCCCCTGACACCTCCACAGAAACAAAAATCGCTTTGTATTTTGTTCTCTGAGCATCATTGATCGATAAATGTCTGGGAGCAGACTACGTAGAAATGATTTACTTTTTTGACACGAAAAGTTCGTTAATATTTTTGTCGTCTTGGGGCAACGTATCACCTAGTTTCATCATGCAGCTGTGCATAAAATTCCGTTTGAGTCTATCTGTTTGGAGGAAAATGAAAGGAAAATATTTTGGTGGCGAGTCTCCCTCTCTGTTTGTATGTTTGCCTCTCCAGCAAATGCAAGTGTTTACGAGTGTGCAAAGAGCCACATGCTATTGTCGTGTGAAAATTATGGAGGAATGAATGATACTCGTTGTTTCCTTTTTGTTGACCTTGCCATCGAAATAAAAGAGAGTACATGCAACCGCTCTCACTCTTCTCTCCAATTTCTCTGTTTCTTCTCCTCCACCGCACACGGCACTTTTAATGCTCTTGCCCTTAAACTTTACATTTTGCCAGACCACACCACACCACTATGCTACTCCACTAATTTTCGACTACGGAGGATGGTGAAGCAGTGATGCAACACATGTCGCTCCATCACTGCAAATTCCCTTGCTTACTTGCATTTAGTTTTCGCATAACATTATTATTTTCTAAGCATACAAACTGGTTGCAGTGCCCGGCACTAGTACAGACTACAGACAGGGTTGAGTAGCGAGTTCCGACAGCGACAATTTTCAGTAGTGACGGTGAATTATGCTCAAGTATTCGTGTTGTAGAGGTTGCAGAATTTTTGCTACCAGTGTCGCCGCCGGAGCTTGCCACTTGACGCTGTTCCTACAAGTGCGGCGCACTATACACATCATCTCTACTTAGGAACATGCTCACGGTACATTTATGCACATGCTTGACACTGCTCACTGTTTGTCGTTTTGTTGTACAGCTTTGCAGTGTAAGCCCATCTCCAAAAATAGCTAATCCGCTAGTTTAAAGAGAACCATTCACTACTGAAGCCCCCCCCCTTCCTCACAAAAAGTTTATCAGGAGGAAAATTTTGTTTCATCTCGTCGGTTTTTCCGATTCCAGCTATAACCATTCAACGTTGAAATACAATTGACTTTGCTATCATTTTGAATTGTACACACTTCTAATACATTACAGTAGTAGTGTTTGCGGATGGATTTGGAAAATAATGTGCCCGTTTCAAACATGTTTGATCACTAAATGAGTGTAACAACGTATAGACGACAACATATCCGGCTAAACAGTTGTCCTGGCGCATCTCTTTGCTGCAAAGAGCAAAATCCTTTCCCCTTTCATCATCACCGGCGCAAACAAATTTGCTCTCACAACAACACTACAACCAACAGACAATGTACCCTCTCTCGTTGGCATACTCAGCAAACAGCCAAAAGCAAGCCTGTAAAGTTGCTTGTTTACTTGTAAACTTATTCCTCTCCAGTCAGTAAAGTCACCAAACAAATTTCCAACTCCAAACCCAGACATCATCATCCTTTTCCTGTATCATGTGCCATTCTCTCTCTCAAACGCTTTATTACGTACTTTTTACATTCCACCACAGTCATCACCGTAAGTCGCCAATTGGACCATTCTGATCGTTTTGTGTACTTATTTTTGTAGTCATCTCGACAGATACATAATATGTGTAGACATGCACTACTGTACAAGGCGTATAAAGTTTTACAGAATAGTTGTGCAAATTTTTTGGTCACTGCTCCGAGAACGGGAATCTCTGAAAAGTGTGAAATGAGTGCCATGCATGTTTTTCTTATTGCGACGGCGACGGCTACGTACCACACCACTTTCACTTTACATGCACGCGTTTTAGTATGTTATTTTTCTTGCTTTACCAGCGCTACATCGAATGAACAAACACGAGAAACTTTTTAGGATTTTACTCAAAATACCAGTTTTTGCCATAGAAAGAGACAACAACTTGCACACACGACACTGCTTAACCAGTTAACCACTAGACGAAGGCTAAACGTATATACGCTGACTTGGTATTGGTGTTAAGTAGGTGGCAGGTCACTGACTACCTTACAGAGCAGACTTCAATAAATCCTGCTTTGAAAGGAGTTTTAGCTGAATTTTACTTGGCTTTTACTTTTTTCTTTCTACTTTCCACCACCTAATCGTCCTTACCCAAATCCTTTTCCTCTGTCTCCCTCCCTCCCTCCCTGCCTCCCTCTCTCTTCTCCCACACCATTTCTCAATGTAAAGCAGTGAAAGATGAGAATGTTGAATAATGTTAATGCAGACTTGGCTCTGTGTACTTTTTTCCTTTTCCACACTGTATTCCGTCCAACTCGCTGTCTTTGTTTTTCCACTTGCCTAAACTGCTTTCTTTTCCAGTGGACAGCAATATGATAAATATTTCGTGCTGGTGGCACTTTCTCTGATCATATACCACTTTCGCAACACGTTCCCTTTATTAAAAAATCCACTTTGTTCAGCTTTTATCAGCAAGTCTTAATTAGCCGGAATTTCATTAATATTTTCTAATTTTCAAAACATTTAAGCACCCCTTTTGTATGCCGTGTTAGCTATATATTTTAGATGACATTTTGTTGATTAAAGACTTGTGATTACTAAGAAACAAAAAGTCTTACTTTCATAACAAAGCTTAGTCGCCTTTTCGCTAGATTAAGGCGTATTTTTAGGTTGCGAAGCATTTAACTACTTTATGTGGATGTCTTGGTCTGTCCGTCCGTCATTACGTTAACTAGAAAAAATAGGTCGATAATATAACAAGTGCATAACAATTATCGATGACCAGTCGATAGTTGATGTGACGGAGCAGCGTGTGGTAATTTTGAAAATCATCACTTATCAGAGATGGCTACTATTTGAAGCTACTTAAAGATAAGAACCTAGTATACTATAAATAAGCTAGGTATATGTTATACAATAAACGATATACATATATAGAGCTTATCAGAAGCATATCGAATACTTTAAAGATTATCGAAATCTTATTGAAAGCTTGTTTAGAGCTTCGCTACTTACGCACATTTCGATTGCTTGGCTTACATGAAGTAGCGATGGGTGTCGCTTATTAATTTAACGATGCTTGCCCCTCTCAGTATTTTCTCAAAAACGGTTTTAAATTTGTTATTCGATTTTTGACAATCGAGTACTAGCCAACCGAGAACTCTTATGTACGAATTTGAAACTCATCGGCTAGCAGCAACTATTATTTGATATCGTGAAGATTTAGATTGTTCAAATGCCATGTGCTATTTCATTGGAAAGTTCTTTAGACGTAGAGTATTACGGCATTATCATTGCAAAATGTCCAAGAATTTGAAATGTAAGAACTTTCATGTGCTCTGCTTGCAGTTATTCGGAACGGAGATGAATTTAATCTTTTGAAACGGTAGCAGTAATTTGAACAGAACTGTGCTATGCTAGTAATTGTTTCAATGTTTCAAAGGATTCAAAGCAATCAATAAGTTGATGATAGTCTTCTGTAAACCTATTGCTTTTATGTTGCTGGCATGCATGCGAAGTCTTGTTTTTCTAGATGAAAACGTTTTTGATGAGGAGAAGGACGAAAGACGACAGCAGAAGGATGAAGATGACGAAGAGAAGATGAGAATAAAAGAAGCAGCCAGGCAAAAAGTAAATGTTCAGCATTGATTGACCATGCATGTTAGCTAGGTAATTTAATAATAATCCTTTTAGAGCCCTTTGGTACACTTTTCGGAGTAGCTGCTGCCTATTGAGCATTTATGGAGTAATGCAACTCGATCGTGTAAAAAGAAGCATACAGGGAAGGAGTCAACTGAAAAGGCTTGGCTGAAAAGTAGATTGTATTTTTGTACTGTCATCATCATCATAAACGTCACGATCAGTTTGTTGGTATGATATCATTCTTTATCATAATAAGTAGCAATGTAAACAGAATGCTGTTGTTGTAGAACAATATTCCGTAACCTCTCCACATGTATACGGATTTGTTAATACTGATTAATCTGCAATAAAAATTTGAATTGAATACTCCTTTTTTATGAAGTCGCCGCTACAGTTACCTAGTTCTGTATTCTGCAATCCTTAAATTCACAAAACAGTTTTTTGAATATTATTCATCAACCTAAAGTGTTTGAAATCGTGACGCCTTCAAATTTTTTAAATAAAAACAGAGGCATGTGACATGTCCTTGAAACCTCTTTAGATGTTGAGTATTATCGCTCTTTTTCATATGTACGGAGTACAAAGCAGTACTACTCTTGTATTTCTCATGTCAATGTGAGCTTACTAATAATAATAAACCCTTTAAGGTATAGAGAAGGAGTGCTCAAACAAGCGTTAAAATCAGAAGAATGTTGTAATTTAGTACGCTACATCTGTTGAAATCGGAATCAAAATTAAATTATAAAATTAATAGTAATTACACAACTTTCAAAACAGTAATTACGTAACTTTCAAAACAGTAATTACGTAACTTTCAAACTAGTTATTACGTAACTTTCAAAATAGTAATTACGTAACTTTCAAAATAGTAATTACGTAACTTCAAAATAGTAATTACGTAACTTTCAAAAAAGTTACTACGTAACTTTCAGACTAGTTATTTCGTAACTAGATAAGCCATCGATAAGCTCTAGATAAGCCATCGATAAGCTCTCGATAAGCCATCGATAAGCTCTAGATAAGCTATCGATAAGCTCTAGATAAGCCATCGATAAGCTGTAGCAGTTTGACCTAGGCTCCTGAGCGTCACCATTAACTATCATTATCATATTATTAGTGAAAACAGAATTCGAAAATTCGGAATCGTTGTCGAGTTATCGCGTATACGGACGGACGGACAGACTAACAGAATATTCTCAATAAGGACTTGCTACCGCGCACTCCTTAATAAATGGAAGTTCCAAGACAAGACAAGTTGGACAATTCAAATTGGTCTTTTTGTTCGTGTCATTCTCTCATACTTAATCTTCAGAATTCATTGATTGTGCGAACGAACCGGAGCAGTTTAGTAGTGTCAGTAGCAAGTTACCAATTCTTTGCCACTGGGACAACGGCTACTTTACTTGCCTAACCTGACCCCATGTTTTGTCGTCTTTTTGGTGTCCATTGTGCAAACAAGCAATCAAGTTACGTTCATGGAAAATCAACAGGGCAACACAATAGCAAGTAGAACGAACACAAGTGGTACTGAAGCGAAGACGAGAAAGGAAAAGTGCTTGGAAGGAGATTTCCCTTTGAAAGTCAATGCAGTTTTAACTACTTTTCTACAAAATGTGGAAGGAGGGAAACTAGGAAAGAGAACGAAAGTTTTTCTAATGTCGTCTCTTCTTTCAGCATCTTTTCAGCATCTTCATGTTGCAGGTTTTGTGTTGTTGTGAATACGACCATTGTGGCCACTCACAACACAACACCTTTCTTTCGCTATTCCCCTGTTCTCGGTAATTACGGACACAAACTTTCCACTACAAACATACATTGACCTGTTCTTTTAAAAGATGCACACGTGCTCTTTCTTTTGCTATGAAAACTCCAAGCTGTTCCAACCAATCTCTACAAACAAAATGTTGAACCTACTTGCGACTGTTAAGCGTTTCAGTGGCTACGTACTCTTTCTAAATTCTTACTTTAAACAACCACAACTCGCTACTCATCAGAAACTAAGAACTTTTGGTGAGTGCAACTGTGAACACTCATTAACTTGTTGTTTTGGTTCCATACTATATCCTTCATGCTTGGATTTGGAGAGCAGCATTCCATTAATCTTTTTGTACTAGTCATAATATGGCGAAATAAAAACATTTATGTTGAAAAATCCAGTGATTAGTAGATTTG
>JAHZMT010004771.1:0-18446 GCA_027743785.1 Sinhomidia bicolor | reverse complement strand
TTATTATTATTATGTTTGTGTTGTAGTAGTAGTTTTGTTAGCATCGTGGTCCTACTCTCGCGGAACGCGATTTGTATGTGGTGAGAATGCTGCAAAGTTATTTTCTGCACTGCACTTGAGCCACGGCTCGCGCTGTTGTTTTTCTGCAAAAAGGGGCTGCACAGCAGCAGAATGAATGTGAGCAGTATAATATTTTATGTAGGTTTAGCTTTGTGTGTGTGTGTATTTGTGAGCAGGATGCCTACTTTTTAGTAGTTACATTTTATGTAGTTTAGATTATTTTTTTGGAACTAAAAGCTGTACGTGCTGCATGGTAGTATAATGATAATATAGTATACTGTGTGCACTACCTATATAGAGACGTAAGCAGTAATAGTTAGTGTGAGATAAATATAAAATGTTGTTGTAGTGAGATTTTTTCAATACACGCTGAGAGGAGGAATATTTTTTCTTGATAAGACGGTCATGAAAGTCCGTACGTGAAAAGGATAGGTACATATTATTATTATGCTGCGCAATATAATTTTTTTTGCATGTAGGTTTATTGCCGTGAAAAATGATGCAAGGATATAAAATGTTAAAAGATACATAATTTTGAAAAAAAAGTTTACATCTAAACGATCTTCAATGATTGTGATGATTATAAGTTGAATGTTTAAAAATATTGGAGAATGAATGGTTTCTTTTTCATACATATACATTACTTTGTGCTAAATTCCAGAAATAGGAGACATTATTATGTCCTGTGTGTGTAATGGTTTTCATTCAGTGATGCGATCCTTCTTACCAACTTTATAATTGTTTTATATTTTGTTGTCAGTAGAAGTGGTTGCTGGCTGGCGCTGGATTTTTCTTGTAGGAAAAAGTTACATCTTTTCGAACAGAGGACAGAGGAAAATGAAGGTATCAGTGGTGTACTAGCTGGCGCAGCAAAACAAACTGATAATGAACATGTATGTATGTATGCATACGAATAAAACGAGCGAGCATATAGTTAAATGAGAATAGCGAGATAGTCATAAGTAAATTTGATTATTCAATTACTTACTACAAAGTAAGCGACTTGAGTGAATAATACTTGATGTTGCTCACAACACAGTACACAAATATGATACAAAGAGGGACATACTATTTACATACATATTTAGCTAGGTAGCTTAAACTCTACAGTAACTGAATGATATCAGTATTCAGTATTATTTGCAGAAAGGTAAAAAGCGTGTGTAGTATGTAAATAAGAAACTAAACAGCTTACTACATGGCGCATGTATCTGGTATCAAAACGCTGACTATCATCATCATCATCGCCTAACATGCATGCCATGTTCTCTTAATTGCTCTGTGTATACGCTCCTTTTATTTTCATTTTGTGTCCTCACGTCATTCACATTTTCAGAGTACAGAAGCATGAATGTCAGCAAAAGTATACACGCACACACTTAAGAAGATATTTGCCCCTGTACTCGTACAGTACATAATAATAATAAAAACTGAATAATAAAAACTAAGCTAAAAAAATGTTGCTCCGTTTTTTCCTGTTTACTGAATAGTGAATGTTATACGAAGACGATGATGGCGTTACAAAAACCAGCAGCAAGCAGCAGCATAAATATACATACAAACTTCTACTTACTTTGTTGAACTTGTCGTTTACCAGATTATTACCCGATAAGACTATGCACTAATATATTCTTCTGAGCAGTAGTAGTAGTATGCTTTTTTGATCGTCGTCACTCATAAGAACATATTATTCCATTTCTAGTCCTAGTTAGTTAGCTAGCATTCATCCTATATAACCAATGTCCAATCCACCTACCACCATCATCTTACTCACAAAGGATTCTTAGGAATAGACCACTATTCCATGTGCAGCAATTAATGTAATATTATGGCATTTTTTCTGAGAGCATGGCATGAAAATTCAGTATGGACATTTAATGAAAAATGTTTTCATTTTGTTGTTTGAAGTTGTAATGCGATATGTATAATGTCATATATCTATATAGTATAATAGACTATGATAAAGCATGCTGGTAGAGCTGTTGTGCAAATAAAACTCGCGGGGACTTGCTTGCTTGTTATTTGTGGCAAGAAAAATTTCAATTCCAACGATACTATGATACTATAATAATAACATCATATTAGTAATAATAATATCAAGAAGACTGGCGCTGTTGAAACAAGTTGTGCTTGTACACAGCAAATGTTAAATGTATGCTGTAGTTTTTTTATTGCATGTGGTATGCTTCGTTTTATTTACTTTGCAGACTGTTGTATAATAAATAACTTTCTCGGTGAATTATACCTAGACTGCGAAATACGACGAACAGTGAGCAGAAATTTAAAGACGACCCCCAGGCTACGATTTACTTTGGACAATTTCTACTTTAGACTTGGAAACGGGAAATTGGTAGAAAAGAACAATGCTTTTTGTTATGTCTGAACAAAGACAAACAATAATACACAGACCAGTGTATCTTACGGATGAGTGAAATTACACTAAACGCAAAATTTATTGCTCTCTGCTCACCTTTTCGCTTTGCTGAAGCAAGCACAAAAATAATGAAAAAAGCATACTTTTGTTTAAATCGCAGTTTTTAGTCATCAAATGAGACAACCACAATTGAATAATGGGTTTTGGATCCCGTCAATATATATTTCCTTTAACTTTGTAAATTTATTTTGCAGATAAAGTCCCCTCATTTCTATTATAAGTCCATGGTATGTCAGATATATTTCTTCACATTTTAAAATTACTACATATCCTACACGGTACATTTTACAAACGTTATAACGCATAACGGTTTCAACAAGTTGCTGATAACCGATATGGGTGATTAACTAGCGTAAAGTAGCTTAAACGAGTAAGTGATCAGTAATTTTTTTCCACAAAAATAAAGCTTCAAAATTCGAAATATGTTATGTTTTAGTATGCACTGTGCACAAACACGACCGAATGTCGTGTTTTCATTTGTTCTTTGAAAATCGTAGCCTGGAGGTCGTCTTTAAATTCACACTCTGTCGCAATTCGCAGCGCAGCCTGGTGGTAATTCAGTCTTTCTCTAACTTTAAAAACTGTTTAGTTTTCATGCACACAAGTATGCTGTATACTTGATGCATGTTAGACCTAAATTCATTATGTTTGGCATAATTTGTGTGTAATAAACAACTAAATATGTACCTATATGCTATATAGTATGCAACAAAGATGGTCCGAGTGCGTCCAGTTATATACGAGCTTTTGAAATACTGGTTCATAAACCATGCCTGCACCTTGTACTAATACTTTTAAAAATAACATCTTAATTGTTCATACCATGGAATAAGATGCTGGTCACAAGCAATACAAGTTTTTAGAGTTTACTTACAGTTACAACAACAACTTATATACATACATTAAACAACATACCAGCATAAAGATATGTTGTCCTGCGTACCTCATGATGATGATGAAAAGTTCTATATAGCCATTTTGTTATACTATTCGTTCATATATAAACATGATCTCGTCGATGATAATAATAAAACGTTGGTGTTGAAAAAACGCTGATGCAGGTTTTATGATGACTGTGACGGTGGCAGTGAACTGCCGTGTTTATTTTATTTAACCAAAGTCAAACGAAGATTATTAGGGGAGTATACCTTCTGCACGAGTATTGGAAACACGGGTAAAAACAAGAGAACACTTTGTGCAGTGCTTAAAAAGCATTGGAATGTTCCATTACTTTCGTTACGCATGCTTTTAATACAGGATTTGAGGGTTACTTGCATAACTTTACATAATGTATATATACATAGGCTTTGCTATATACTAATGGCATAATGTGATTTTAAATTTACATTTAGTACCATGACAAACGATTTTTATTTTGAGTTTTGTGGTTGTACTTTGAATTTAGCGAAAATAATATAAAAAAGTGCATGCATAAAAATGTATGATTGGATGCAATATAGAGTCTAAGGAGTTTATGATTTTTTTCGGTAGATCTTTTTGGAAACCAATGTTTTCATTGACTTCGTTAGGTGAGCGGTGGAGTGCAAAATTGATATCCTTCTGCCTGATACTGACGCCTGGTTGACAGCAAAGCTGCACAACTAGTAAACTAGTCAGCAGTCTTAAATGGAGTACGCATCTCTAAGAAACAGCACACGACAGAATTTTTTTTATCCAGACACAAGATAAGATTTAAATATCTTTTGACATGGATGAAGGTTCATTTTAATTTAAACCTATGGATGGGTACTACTAGATAGATAACGAGGTAAAGAAAATGTGGATGCTGCAATGATTGACATGAGTGACACATGAAAAGATTGATTTAGAATTGAATTACTTTCAAGAATATCACGCGTAATGATTTTGCTTTGCATTCATGGATTTCTAGCGTGTATGTATATTATTATTATTGCTTTATCCTTTGACGGTTGATGATACAATTTTTCATAAAACGTGGCACAGGCGTAACAGGATAGCTCAATGAATATTATGAATGAATGATTGCGACATTTTGCAATCCTGTTGCAGAATACAGGAAGAAATTAATTGTGCACTTTGAGTAGACAAAGTTCACTTCAAACATTTAAATTGCACATTTGACGTAAGCATATTACACTAATCACTCTGATCTCAGTCGGATGCTCGTTTTAAAAACTGCCGTATATAGAGCTAAATAAAATTATATTTGTCCTTTATATAGATTCCACTGGACCACACTTTGTGAATTTATATATATGAAAGTGATTACTCTGATCAATTTTAAGCAATTTTATTACCCATACCAACCCTTGTCATGTACACAAATTCGTGTGATTTTATCATTTTGCACAATTCTAATTTACCAAAATTTAAGTCTGTTGTATTGCTAATTTCCCGTGCATGTTATAGTTTGAGGATGATGAACTTACTATTTTGAAGGATAATGGAAAGATGCAATATTTAAATTTATTTTATTGTTGGTGTTTAAACTAGTACAAATACAACAAAAATGTGCACTTTTTTGACAGTAGTTTTATTTTATTCTTAGTAGTTGTACAGGAAGATACACTTTTTCCAGAAACCGAAATAAATAAAAGATAGAAAAATTTTAGTTTCTTGGTTGATTGCATTTTCAAATGAGAACATGAATACATTGGAATGAATGCGTGCTTACACTTTGATTACGGTGCCATGTCCACCAGCACTCGTGCCAAAGTAATGTTTATGACTGATGCTTAATTTTTAACAATCTTGTTTAATTTGACCAGTGAAATGGTTATTTGTTTCATATGAAAGGCCTCTTGGTTTTTACTATAGCTAAGTTTTACCTCATGTTGGAAATCAAGGGAGTGTTGAAACGCAATTATGTACTAAAAGTTCTGTATTTTTTTATTTCCAGAGATGCATCTTTCAAAAAGAAACCTTATGGACCCAATTAAATTAAGGTCAAATAATTTAATTTGTTCGTTTCTACCCAAAAATGCAATTAATCGAAGAAATTAAAATTTCGTGGTCTTTCAGGCGTGTTATATTAAAAAAACTTACAAAAGAAAATAGCACAGAAAGGCTTACATGTAAAACAGCTAGCTAAGAACAGATTTACGCTAAAAGTAACTACTAAAAAAATTATAAACAGGTAAATTTACAAACGAGGAAAGTAAACAAAACACAAGTGAATTTTTCCTGTGTTGTTGAAAATATCGTTATGTTAACACTCCATTCTTGCCAACCTGTTTTTTTCTTGTAAAAATTTCAAATTTTAAATTTTCTGCAAGTCAAGTAAGTATTTGTCGTTAGAATACTATTACACTTTACATTGCTGTAGTCAGCACACATTATGAATAATTTCATATAAAATCGAATCTCACGTTTGGTCAACAACTTTAAACCTATATATGTAGATTAGTTAATTTGTATAGTGGTTAGCGATGATTTATTGTTGATGTTGAGATGTGCTGAGCAAGTATTCCGATGCAGTGATATAAATTCCCACAGCTAGTCCTATTATTGAAGCTATCGCTATGTTCCGCTGGAAAATGATACAGGTGGCCACACAAAGCCCAAAATACGTCAGATATCTGGTGGTGTTGATTTGAAAATGTCGTTCTGCTGTAGACCCATCTATAGACATAAAAGTATTTATGGCATTATTGAACCAGAAAAGAATTATTGCCATGTCATTAATTCAGCGGTTTTCTACCATGCATTATATTTAAAAGCGTTTATTTCGAATGCTCGCTCAGTCAAGCAATACAATTGTTTTAGAAGCGGTAAGCAAAATTATGACTACGGCTTCTGCAAGATAGATGAAACAGACAGTGCTTTTTGCAAGGCGCAGATGGTGATTACGTGGGCAATGAATTAATAGGCTATAAGAAATTTTTCTTTTCAATGATATTTTTTTTAGAAATATCAGTAAAAATAAATTCTTTAGCAAAAGATCTTATCAATTTCAGTGACTATAATTCTTAAAACTGACCGTTTATTTATTTCAACTACTCAAAAAATATCACAAAAGATAAAATAATTTACTTAGCTACCAATTGTCGACATAAAATTTGACATTTGTTTATACTTTAGCTGGGTAAAAAATCAACGCCATGGACAACGATGTGGGGTGACAACCATTTGATATATTTTAAACGAAAACATAAATCAAGTACGTGAGCGCGTGCTGAGAGTGTCGTTGTTAGATTGACATGGACATGCAAAGGTCGCTTCATCATCACAGCTCGTTTTTCGCCTCATTCTCTTCTTTCTCTTCTATCCCTTCTTTACATTAAATACCAAGATACAAAAATAGCAAGCAGAAAACAAAAATGATACTTAAGCTCTAAATATTTACTAGTGAATTAAACTTACCGATGCAAAGTTTATCTTTGAGAAAGTACCCAGTAGCACACTTTTCGCACATATCTGGTCCATCGCCAAAGCAACCATCACACGATTTGTCGCACTCTAATAAATGATGAAACACACGATACGAGAATTAGAAACTGTACTATTCAAATAAAATTATCTATGCTCAGTAAGAGTATTGTTGCTGCTAATATCTAACCTATGCAAGTGTAGGAACCTTCGGTGTTGACGCAAAATTCATTTTGCTTGCATGGCTCTGCTTCCAAAAGACATTCGTTCAAATCAATGCATCCTTTCTCGTCATCAGTTTCCCAACCCTCCTTACACGCAACACAGCCTAGGTAACGACAGCAGATTCAATTTCAATTAAAAGCTATTTTTCTCGCCAAAATTTTCTTGTACATAGCTCGTTCGATTAGAAAGCTAACAAGAATGTGCTTACTTTTGGCACCAGCACCAGCACATCCCCCATGACAAGCTTTGTGGCATGCAGAACAAAGGAGCTTGTCCTTATCCTTATAAGCTTCATAAAAATTTTGTGCACAGCTGTCACATACCCTACCACTGTAGCCAGTGTCACAGCTGCATTCTCCGTTACCTTTTCTGGTACCATTTCCCTGGAAAGTCAAAAGAATTCATGAAAACACAATCATATTTAATTTATAATAGAAATATATTTATAGGAACATGAAAAAATTCGTTAATTACTCACCTTACATTTACCATGCCCAGAACATACTGGCGATAAGTTCAAAAAAATAAGCAAACGTTAGGTTATATTGACTATAAAAGGTTTTAGTATTAGTTCAATTGCTCTATTTAGATTTCTAACCTGATCTTTTCCATGTGTTAATTCAAGACAGAGCCCTTCCTGTATTTCCACTAGTCGAAGTTCAGAATTTTTGTACACCTTCTTATTCTCCTCTTCCCATGCTGTGTCTCCGCCACCATAATGACCTTTTGATGTTCTTTCGAGACCCTTTTTAGATAAAACATATATTTAACAGACATAACTTCACACGTACAGTAGTTTACAAAAGCTTAAAACTTATGATTTCCCGGTTATTTACACAAGCCCTTAAAAATTCCTCAATAGTACTTACCAAATGGAATGAATTCACTAACGATCTACACGCCTGACATGGAGCTAACCGCCGACTAGGTTTCTGATTGCTAGTGTTAGGAACGGATCCGGGGAGACTAGCATTTGAAATTTGTATACACAATACTAGGAATTGGACAATTAGGACTTTAAATTTAAACGAACTTCTCGGCAATAATCTCATATTTCCGCAAATTATATATCAAAGTCCTCCTCCAGCAAAAGTTAATTTTCTAATCAAAATCTGTAGTAGTAGTAGTAGCAGCAGCAGTACCAGGTTCACCACAACGGCACCAGCAATAACGGCAGCAATTTAATTTCATTACTTGTTTTTCTACCTCCCACTAAATCTTTCCTTACGTTTCCAACATTCTAACAATAACGCGCAGTCGTTCTCCAGCTCCGTAAAGATTAAAGGCTTATTTATTTATACAGCTTGCTACCAACGTATCATTATGTACAGGATTATACAGAACAGACCTTAAAAAACTAATTATTATTTTTATTACTGCCGTTACAATTTACTGAGCAATTATTATTTCCTTTCAGCCTTGCCTCTAAATTTTCTAGTGTTAGTTCAAGATTAGTTGAACCTTATTCTGTGTAACCACTCAACTGTTTGAGGATGAAGGTTGTAGAAAAAAAAACGTCGAGTTGGTTTAGTTTCTCCTCCAAATCTACAATCTATACCCACCAGAAGAGCTACGTCTGTCGAGTGAAAGTGTACAATAGTTTCGGTTTCTTCTTGGCTTTCACTCTCCTTGTTTCCCGGAGCCTCTTTTCTCGGACCGACAGAGAAACGGAAAAAGTTCTGTGTTTTGCTTTCTTTAGCAACCAGACAGCCAGTCAGTTGTGTGTGAGCAGCAGTATTGTAGTGTGTGTGCTGGTCTGTTATGTTCCTCCGTGTCTTTTCTCTCTTCGTTTCCCGTCTTTCTTTCTTTCTGCTTGCGGTGATGCGGTGGTGGTGGTGGCGGCGGTGTTGCCGTCTACTTGCTTTGCTAAATCTGCTGCTTCGTTGCCTGCCGTGGCTGCTGACAGATACGGAAAACGCTGTATTGCTATTGCTGCTGCTGTTGCTGTTGAGGAAAGTTTTGTGAAAAATTGGTTGCATTTTTAACTACTAACGAGTCATGCATGCATACATGTCAATTATCATCTGTTCTTTTCTATCGTGTACAAAGATGAGTCGCTGTAAATGGCTATTGAGGCAAGCATTTCAGCCAATCAGATTGCGGAAGGTGGCTTATTCTCCGTATGGCACTACTACTACTGGGACGGTGGTGATACAGGTACATTGAGTGAGATGTGCTCTCGGCGTTTACCTGTTCTTTGATATGCATATATGCGTGTTATGCATTTTTAATAAGTAACGAAAAAGTGAGAAAATTGCTGAAAATCCGTGCATGGTAGAATGGAGGAGGAGGTGGTGCAAGTGCACCTACATTTGTCCAGGAAAATACCAAAGTAAAAATAGTTTAATCTTTATACGACATGACATGTAGAACGAGCATTTATTCTTCATTTCTCTTGACAGTTACCAATCTGTTTTTCTTGAAATTGTTATTTACTAAAAATGTAGAGAATAATGCTAAATTTTACCTAATAATAACTTCAAATCACACGGTTTCATAAATATTTATTCAATATTTCGTTCAGAACGCTTTACCACCGCAAGTATGTACGGCAACTAGCACATGTCTTTTTATATTGTTCTTATTTTGTTTTTAATATATACATATTATCATTATTATTGCTAGTTTATGCTGCAATGATATCTGCCAAACTATTTATTGCAATGGAATGACTGATTTCAACTACTTTATGGAGTGGAGCAACTATCGATCTCCCAACATTTTTTCTGATCATCTGCCTTATTAAGCAGCTCTCCCAGGTAACTAAACGGACTAGAATCCTTCTCGACATCCACATTGCGTAGCAGTGTATTACGGAACTCCTTGCTTCGAGACTCGTCCAACTAGATGATTCATGTGCAAATAATAACAAATTAGATTAACGGATAGTGTTATTTAAAGAGACGGAAAGGCTAGTGATGCAAACAAATCTTACCGTGCTGTACAAATCCAATGCAGAATGTATAAATAGTTGTTGGATTTGTGGAGTTCGTCTTCGCAGACAAGCAAATGGAAGTAAAGTTGATACTTCTGCGGCTGATGAAACTCCAATAAAAAAGATTGTTAAACTCCACATATTTCTCGATACATCAGAATTGTTCAGAAAATTGGATAGACCAGCTAGAATCCACTCTCTAACTAATGCCGCCTCTTTTGGCTTTCTACGCGCCTTGTCAAAAACCTATTTTCAAGTATGAAATGTTGTTGCATTAATGTACTAAATAGGGTTAAAAATGCAATGACAAATATAAATGACGTACTTGAGCTACCACGGGTGCCAAAAGTTCTGGAGCAGTTTGGCTAGGTGACATAAACTCCGCAATAACCCTGTTTAAAATTTCAGATGGTGGAAGAAAATCCAAAATGAACAGTGACAAAACCTTTGACACGCTTTGATTGTTACATTTGTTCCCTGACTTCAACCTGCAAAAGGAGACAATATTTTTATTAGCTTTACTCTTGTTTCTCTAAAGGTGTTATGTATAATCGAAACAGACTTACAACTGAAACAGTATTTCTGTTCTTTCTGCCATTGGCATCAAAACCTCAGGGTCTGGGTCGGGCAAACTCCGAAATTGATAAAAATCTGTAGCATAATGGATTTTTTTACTCAATCATTACCAAAGATTGCATGGTTAAACTAATTGTAAAGTAGTAAACATTTATACGTACCGACGTAAAATATGGTAGTGTAGAGCTTAAGGGCTTCTGTAAAAATAGTTATATTTGGCGTATTGAGCGTCTCGTATGCAACTTTGGTAATCTTCTTTCGTACATCTGATTTCAGTTCTGTACTTAGAACCTTTTTTCTTAAAGACTGAAATTATGCATAAATAAATACAAGTTACCACAAAGTCAACTATCTGTCAAGAAACAACGTACTTTCTAGCCTTACTCTGTACGCCAATTTTGTAATAAAACCGCATTTTCAAGTCTCGTAACCAACTTACTTTTAACACCAACAACCGAACTGACACAAATGTCTTATTGATTGGACTCAAAATGGTTAAAATATTTCGAAGTGTATCCTGTTCGAAATCCACCACACCAAAACCCTCTTGTGGACCATGAATCCAAGTGAATAAAAGCAACTTCCATACTTCAAAAGTATGACTTTCCGTATCTCGACTCCTATTCCGAGAGAAAGGGGAAAAAGATTTTTTTTAAATTCTAGGTACATATTTTCAAGATACCATTTACTTTTGTGTGTTTGAATGCTCCTTGCACTAAACTTACGTTTCATCAAGCTGGGTCAGTCTAAGCGAGTAAGGTACGACAGCGGTCAAAATAGGTAGGTTTTCTGGATGGGTTTGAAGATAGGCCAGGGCACATTTCAAACTTGTTAATGCCACGTTGGCAAATGGACTGGTCATGACCGACTCTAATATTTGTACCAATCCCGTAACTTGTTCAGCCTCCTGTAACAATACGTACCGACCGACGTACACATTATTAATTTGCATATCAACCAACACATAGATGTACAGTTAGCAAAAAAAATTAACCAACCAGCTGAATTCTTGCAGCCGAATAAAATATGCCATATATTAAGTGAGGCCATAGTATTTCGTCCTCCTTTTCAAAGCTTTTGTACACTTCCATCAGAGTCTCGTACATCCACTGAAACTGTGAGTTCTCTTCGAAATATTCTGATAGCACCACAATACTTCTCACCACCTCACTGAGTAAAAGTAGCGGCATCTTTCCCTGTAAGTATTATATATAAACAGAAATTCCAGTTCCAGTAATTAGAGCAGTCAAGTACTGCAATAGGATTAAACGCGTTGTATCATAACAATAATAACCTGGGGATTTTGTAGCCATTGTGTGTACAAATCCGTGAGGAATCTAATGCAAGAATTTACATCGATCCCATGGGGGTTGCTAATACTTTTTGTTGCGGTGGAAAGTCTAGTACAAAAACAAGAAGGCCAATCATTAAGTTTTTGTCCCCAAGAATTTTTCCTTTGTTTAAAGATGATCATAATAAGACTCACAAAGACGGAAAAGTTATTTGTTTGCACAATTCGGGTTCAACGTCGTCTAATATTTCATCAATTTTAGTGACGAGACGATAGCTAAAAATCACCCAAAAGAATATTTCAAAGCAAAAATTCAACCTGTTGTAAATAAAAATTGCTTTACAATAACTACATACAGATCTTCATTATATGGCTTATCCGTGTGTTCAATAGAGACACACTGTTGCAGCAACATTGACAAGGCCTTCAATCCAGCGGATACAATCTGTATGAAACAGTTAGATACGTATATATGCGTTGATAGATGTAGGCAGATATTTTATACATACATATACGTAGTTTTAATATTGACAGATTTTTGTTACCTGTAACTGAAAGCTCTCATCAACATACAAGTTAATTACAGACAGAAATATAACCCAGTTTTCTTCAAACTGAATTTTGCTGGCGACACCAAACACATTCAGTCTAGTAAAAGTAATCAAACAAATTTCGTACACTGGCAGATCTATCATGCATCATGCGTAAATTGTGAATCTTAAATATTCGTTGAAATGTCTTACTTGAATATGTATTGAAGTAATAAAGCATGATCACTTCTTAAAATTTCTAACGGGATTGGTTCAATGGGTGGAAAAATTTGAGAAGTCCATGAAGCTTGCGGTTTCCATCTCAAATGCGATATTAGAATCCAACCATTGATCAGTTCACACCGACCTAATCCGGAAATAACATTCCTGCAACAACATCAACATTGCATTATACAAGAAAGTTAAACCAAATCAACGTTTAAAACAATGTTTTTTCAATAGTTTTCATACCATAAGGGATCACAAATGGTTTGGTCAAGCTTAATTCTACCGCATCTCACTTGGAATACAAAGTCCATTAAATAATCAAAATCAACCAACACGTTTGCGCATTCTATGTCAATTTCAGAGTAATAATCTGTAATAAATTAGTTATACATTAATTAACCAAACAATAAAAACTCACTCACTCACAATCAGTACAGTATCAGTACAGACATGGAATGGAATTCTTAAATTGTTACCCGAGTTATTTCGATCATAGTTCCAATCAATATTGTACAAAGTTAAAATCTCTTTCACCAACAGGTGCAGTGATCGAACACAGATAAAGATATGCTGCGGACTGTCTCGCACATTAAAAAAGCTAACAAAACTTGAATCAGAAAATGCAGCAGAAGCAAAACCAAGGAATGTCCGCAACCGCTGTACTGGAATGTCTTTTTTAACGCTTTGCTTGTCTTCTCCAGACGACATCAAGATATACTATGACAACAAATATAATTGTCAGGCGAAAAGAAACTACATACAATTCGTCTCGCACCATGCTTTATAATTTATCATACAACTAACTTGGAATGAAATGGTGAATATCTTTGTTGGAATGAAGTTATTGTAGCATCCTTTTTCTTCAGGTACAGTGTTAACTATCACAGCCTTCTTTAACTGGAGCATTGATGTCAAGCACTCCCACATCAACGGTAGCTTGTTCAAAAAATCCCAATCAAACTTCTTGCCAGTATCAAAATCTGTCTGTAAGTTGAGAGCATTGTTTATTTTCTACCATATGCATATTATTCAACCAAATTTTTTATACCAAACACCGTTTTCACTAATTTTCACTTACAATCACATCATCAGAAACAATGTTTTCCCATGCATCTAGTGTTTCCACCACAAACTCAACAGAAGCTACACCCAGAGGCCATTTCTCCATCAATCCAGATCGTGACTCTGACGTAAATAGACTGATTACATCACTCGCGGTAACAGTATCCATTAAATAAAGACTGCGCATGTGCATAAAGCAATATTGAAGAACTCGAAAATTAAAGTCACGAAGAGAAAAGATGTTCATAATTTGAGTAAACTTCAATGAGCTCAACATTTTTGCAAGAGCAAAACCTTCCACAGAAGTAATTTCCTCACAGCACCACTGAGCAATCATAGAAGACACATTCTTGTTTGGTTTAGTGAGCTCACTGATAGTGTCACCTAAAACAGTGCTGGCCAGAGCAAATAGTCTAGGATATCTGTATAAAGTTATCAAAACGATAGACTTGAATACTTGAACAACATTATCACATTGACACATAGCAAAACTACATTTCAGAATATTTAGACCGATAAGTTTACCTAATATTTGTGGACGGATTCTTTATAAACGTTCTAATAACATCCCTATCCTTGTGAGTAAAAAGCATCTTTCTGGTGTGAATGTGACTCAGGGAGGTGCATACAAATTGAGACACGTCCAACTCCAAATACGGACTCCTTAGTTGGTTCAGTAGTTGGATTCCTAACACTGCTGTTTCACACAAGAATTCATCACTAACCAACTTCAAGTACGTGAGAATATTTTCTTGCAACTCTTCATTCTATAAAGCCAAAAACTTGTTAAAGAAATAATTCCACCTAAATATTGGAGAAAGTCAAATTTTATGTAAATAATAATGGTGTAGTAATACCAGAGTTTCCCTTGAAATTACTGACTCAATTTTCTCAATAAATTGGCCCTTTCTAAATTTGCTGAGGCGAGAAAGGAATGTTTTAGCTGTGGAGTTATTTATCATTTTAAGGATGTCTTCTGTGTGCAAAAGAATAATCCACTCCTCTACACTTGGAATATCACCATCATTCTGTTTGTAAAACAACAACGTTTAAAAATTTATAAAATCTTAGCCACAGCTTTGCTAGTTGCTGTGAGCTATGCTTCGGTTCACAAACACATACCAAATCATTCATAATGATGCAAAGGGCAGAATGGGCAAACTCCCTTTTCATATCCATTCTCAATTCCAAAAACGATTCCAGCACTTGCGTGTTTGGGTATGATATGCCTGACAACAGGTCAATACAACTTAAGCACAAAGCAGCGTGGTCAGGAAGCGACGTAATTAGCCCATGTAAGTGCATCCAATTCTCAATGGTACCCTCGGAATGTAAATCCAGCTTTAGTTCTTCATAACAGTCTGCAAAAATTGGGCTTTATTAGTTTCTGTTGTTTTACCAACAATGCACCAAGCAGACGAACTATGTTTGTATTATTACTTGAGAGTTTTTGAAAACAAACCTGATTGAAGCAGAAACAATAAGGAATAAACAATGACACCAAATTGTTGAACGAATAATACTGAAATTCCTGAAGATCCAACAGAGTCATATATTTTTGCATAGACATCCACGATTCTCGTTAGTAGCTTCATGACAAAACTATAAGCGACAACATAATATTTAAATGGAGTTATAATAGGATGTATATTTCACATTTCATTTCACATACTATACAGTGAGTCTGAAACAAATTACTAAAAATGTTTAATACCTGCTCGTCAAGATTTCGCTTGGTGGTATAACATCACTATTCACTGATAATTTTACAATTAGGACCCAGTAGGATACCACACTACACATCCAACCAGGACAACGTTCTGTAGAAACCTGTTTTCAAAGGTCACACGGTTAAATACGTAAAACATTTTGAAAACGCATTTGATGTGGGATGGTATTCAAAGTTCTAACCTCTTCTTGTAACAAACGTTGTAATGTGCTGATGAGATTCTCCGTTGGTGGAATTGAATCCTTGTGCAAAGTACAGAGTGCTGCAATCAAGTAATTGAAGTTTGCCCCATGTGTAATTTTCATTGTGTCCTTTTTAAAGGCAGTCAAAATGCTGTCTAAAATGGCTAGAGAGTCTTCATTCCATTTAGACTCTTGACGTTGTTGTCGTCCACTCAAAAATATCCAAATAATCCGCAAAACATCGGGAAATCGTATTGCTTTGATGATAAATTCGAGTAAATTACCGCAGTGAGTCGAGCACTCTTTTTTCTCCCAATTGCTGTGATCCAATTTAAACCTTTTGACAATTATGTCCATTACAGCAGGCATAAGACATTTGACACCTGAAAATTGTCGAGATTACAACCATTTTTAAAATGCTACCGATATATGTACCAGTCAACAAGCAAAATACATGGCAACTGTTAATATTTAATATAATAATTAATTTCACTTTAATTAACCTGAACTACTGCCGTATTTAGAAGACACTAAAATGTCACACAGATTTAAAACTTTAGGAACATCAACAAAACTTTTAGTCGCGTGATGTTCATGTGATAAAAGAGTGAGAAACTGAAACATTTCTTCAACGAGTAAAGAAGCATTTCTATTAAATGAAACAAAAATATAAATTTTTGGTTATTATAAGAATTTTAAAGATGACATTTTCATATCAGTAATTGGTACTATTTTAATCCGAACCGAATTTGCCCCTCCTCTAGAAAAGTTATCTGCTTAATAACGAATCCTAGAAAAACTTGGTTAGAGTCCACTAGTCCATAGTTTACATGACCACTTATAAGCTGCTTTAACAGACGAAGAACTTCAATTTGAACCATGGTATCGCTAGTTGTCGTATATATCTAATCCAAAATACAAACCATTAAGCCCACTTATTAAACATGGTACAAAATTTTATAGGAATTAATTTTTATAAACTATAATAGTTAGCGTATTTTTAGTACCCGTAAACCCGAAACAACGGCTGGCTCAAATTGACGTATAAATGCACCTAGCGATGTAACTTCAGCTGAAGACCTTGAAATATAAGGAGACTTTTCCTCGATTGGAAACCTACAGTTTTAAATGTATTCGATATAGCATTCAAATGACAAGGTTAAAAATACAGGCAATGTTATGTACACTACAATCTTATCCTTGATACCTTAACATCTGATGTGGAAAGAGAAACAACGGAAATCTGTCTCTAGCTCTGTACCCCATTTTCTGAGCCTCTTGTGATTGTTCTGACTTGTAGCCAGCGAAAATGGATTGAAGTACATTTCTAATACATTTCAATGAGTCCGTTGGAGAAAATGCAAATATAGAGTTTGTTACCGACAAAATATCTTCAATCAATGAGGACATTCCTGGGTAGTCGGAACGAATGACAGCAAAAATTTTTCCCAAAGTATCTAAGCAAGTCGCTAAAAGAGAAGTGAACCTGGTTGCCACGGATGCATCCAAGCTACACCGATAAACTCTCCAGGACTGCATAATTGATTCATTAACTTTTCGCATATGAAGAGGACACAACGTTGCCGAGAAATATGGACCCTTAGCTTTCTTATCTGTTTCCGATTCCGAAGCTTTCTTCTCAGCCTCCAGTTTTTGAGAAAACTTTTTAACGGGAGATATCACTGGTGATGTTGAGATTTTTCTTGAACCTGACGCATTGCTGGACTGCTCGATTATGTTTTGGTAGAGTTTTAGAACGGCAATGATGTGCTGCATGAAAATTGTTCCGTATGTACATACCTGTTTAGATCAATTTAAAAAAATCAAAACTGTTAATATTTTTCTAATACTGCTGACAAGAAAGTTTTATACGTGTTATTGTTATTACGCTTGAGTTGCTTGACAAAAATGGATTTCCTTCTTCAAACGACTTGAACTTAGCCTGTTTGTGATCATAAAAGTCTGACGCCAGAAACAAATTACACACAATTTTTAAAACACTCTGATGAACATTGATGTCATAAATAAAAGAAGATGATCGCATTAGGTCTACGTATAGACCAAGAAGCATTCCAGAGTCACTAAATCTACTTTTAAGATGCCACGCAGTTTTGAAGTGCTTTGGCGAATGCGATTCACTCAGATGAGCTATAGCTGCTTGATAACCTACCTACAAAAATTAAAATCGTAAAGCTTGTTTATCTAATGTAGATAATGACTGCAAAATGCAAAGTAGAGTTTAATAGCGAATTAATTGTCTCTTACAAACAGATTTTTATTGTCTGATGACATTGATGATACAATCAGCTTTCGTAGTACAGTTTCTAGAGTACTAGCCGTCCGTTGACCAGGTATATGGCATAGTGTACATTCGAACGGCAAATAGCTAATATCCAATTTAAAATTCAAGTCCTTGACAATACACTGTGGGCATAAAATGCCACAACGCTGTGGGCTCCAAGCATCAGTAATAGAAACACCATTAATATATCTACACATGAAATCATTAAAAAGATTATTATTTTCCTTTCCAACGATCTTATCATTCGGTATTTATCATACAACTTTGGTGCTCTTACTTTGGAAGACAATTCACAGCTGTATTACGAACGCGCATGTCTTCATCCGACAAGTATTCCAGAATGATATTCAACACTTGCTGTTGTCTGTTTTCACAGTTAACGGTTGCGTTCCATTGAACATTTGCCAGCAGTTCAATCAAGTCTGATTTGACTAGCCAATACGGATTGGACGAAACCATTAAACTTGTACTGAATAATTCTTCTGCTAGGGTTCCATTGTCTGACTTCCAAAGTTTTTCCAGACAAGAGCCAACCGCAGCAA
>JAHZMT010004770.1:0-30181 GCA_027743785.1 Sinhomidia bicolor | reverse complement strand
TCTCAAAGGTTTAGAGTGTAACCGCAAATGTATATTATTATGGTACCCTAAAATAAATTCTCCATTCCAAAGATTCTCCGCCGCATTATAGTATAATATTCAACAAAAGATTATATTATTATATTATTCAAACTGTGTTCAAGCCAAGAATTTCACGTCGGTACAGGTCTTTGCATTCTTTTTTTTGAGTTGTCCGCTAGTTTTGTGAACTTTAGTTTAAAAAATGAACCAGCAAAGACAGTGTTGGTGGTGTGCGGTGTCTTTACTATTAAAGCTGCATCCTTTCAAAGTAAAAGATCTTTTTCCTCCTCTATTTCATGGCCTTCTAAGAAACAACAACGGTTTTGCGTTATTCTACTGCAAAACTGGCTAAAGAAATACAATGTCTGTTGACTTGTGTGTGGTGTGCCATAAACTCAAAATCTATACAAGTAAACGGCCATAGAAACTGTATTACAGCTTTGAAGAAGAAAACCAGTGAATGTTGAGGAACATGTAGAATATATATGTATTATGTACTTGTGTGTGTATCTGGGGTTTTGATGGCACTGCTGGCGAGAAAAGTTTATTATGATAGTTTTACAACATCATCATTATCAACCATGAAAAGTGACAAGTTCTCGTGAAAAAAGTAAGAAACAGCAGTGTAGCATGATAAAAGACCCTTTCATATTATTTTTGATTCATTTGATTGTATTCAGTACCACAAGTAAGCAATAAATAAGGGAACTATCGCTAGTTTTCCACAGTAACGTTTACTATTGTTCATGATGATGATGATGATAATAGCTGTTCAATAAAATGTCTTTTTATGTACTTTAAAATTTGATCTCGCTCCAGCTCTCTCCTTTGCTTATTTTTTTTAGATTTTCTTCAATTTTTACAAGGAGCATTGAGGTCAACTAAAAAGTACATTACTTTTTTTCTCCTCGTTTGTTCTAAATTTCATTCTGCTTCTATCGTGCACATAAAAAACTTTGCCATCGCCGTATAATGTAGTATGTCAAGGGACTGCTTGACGTACTAACAGGAATAAAACGCTGAAGGAAAAAGTATTACATGAGTAGTAGTAATAGTAGTAGTAGCAGTAGCAGCAGCAGCAGCAGCAGCAGCAGCAGCAGGCAAAATAAAAGCGGCAACTGAGCTGGTCGAGTTGAGTCTCCAGGACCCATTATTACATTTATTATGTCGTTACAGATGGTGTGTAATGCAATAAGGCGACATTATTATCCTCATCCTTCTTGCAGTGAAAGTCCCTGGGGTCCTATCTACAGTGATATCGAAAGGAAAATGACACTACATTTTTTCTCATTCACAACTCCCTCTGCGAATATGCTCGGATATGAAGTGGAAATTGCACATATTAAATATTCAGTTGCGCTCTTTTCTTTCTGCCTGCGCTCCTCTTCTCTTTCCACTTCTCCACACTAGTTCATTCGTAGTAAAAACTTGTTCTCGTAATGGTGCCCTTCCGCTCGCCAACGTTGCATTTTTAAGTCAATACCAGTAAAAAGCTAAAGACAAGAAACAAAAGAGTGGGGAGGACATTTTAGTAGAAGATAGAGAGTGTCTTTTTAAAACTCGAAATTGAGATGAGTCGTCCTCCTCCCGATGTATGACTTTTAATGCATTCCGATAAAATTCATGCAGTATTTGCTATCAACTTGTAATGTACCACGCGTATCCAGAAACCTTCAGTATGAATCAGTAAATTTTTTTTGAAAATATTAAGACTTTTAAGCTCAAAATGGTGACACATATGAGAGAGTATTTATACATAAAACTGTACGTTTTTCTTGAGTACGTGGTTTACATGTTGTACGTTTTTAAACGCTATTCTGTACTTTTAGAACACTGATAATATACAAAATAGCTTGTTAAAAACTTAAAGAATGTAGAATATGATAAAGATGATTTTTCCAATATAAAAATTATAAGATACATATTACATGAATATGTGTACATGCCTACTCTTATCTAACATAATTATGATAAGTATTAACTTTTAAAACAGATTACACATGAGTTTTTTCACGCATGATCTATATTATTCTACATAATATTACTGTTTCACAATATTCACTCTCTCTCTCTGTCGCTCTCCTCATCTAATTCTCCTTTTCACTACTTAGTTATCTACATCGTAGAAAATAAGTGGCACATGAAAATGTTAGAAGAACGAAAGAGAACACTTTTTATCAGATTTGGCGTAATAGCATAATGGTAATGACTTAGATAACTTGTAATTTGTGCTTGACAGTCCCATAGGTAAGCTTTGTGCGCAAGTTTGTGCTCTTTTGTTGCAATCATTTCTTTGCTAACACTCAACCGCTATTTTTCCACCAAATCATCGTCCTTGCTGCTATCGCAACTAGTATACTTTTGCTTAAGTAACATAATATAGCGCAATATAATATACCAATGTATTTCGATAATAATTTTATCTACTTGCTCTTTTTTCATTCACTTCTAAGGCCTCAACTCCTTACATCCATGTTAACTAGCTTCAGCTTTAGCCGAATGGTAGCTTATGAGAATGCTCGCTCCCGTCTTTGCTTTGAATGTCGTGGTAAGGCCCTTGCTTCAACTACTTTCAAATTTGTTGGTTTATAGACTTTCTTTCAATCTTTATAATTTAGATGCAGATCAACTTACCACAAGCAGGAATTAGGACATATTGAAAAATGTTTGTTTGCCTGTTTACCCAATATTCAAACATGGTAGTATTTAAAGAGTATTTAAAGTTTTAACTTGTATTTTTGCGTTTGTTTATACATAAATAGTTTGAAGGTCGTCTTGTTCTCCACAGCAAAAGCAAATTTTGTACACCCTCTCCTTTCAGTTCATATTACTTCCTGTTTTTCTCGGAGCACAGTTTTGTTATTTCGTTTAATTGGATCGATTTAGTATGTTTTGCTGAAAAGAAGAAGAAAAACATCTCAAAATTAGTGTATTGCGATTACTACTGTTAATAATTTATTGTCAGCGAATACATTGGCAGTAGTAGAGATTGGTTGTAAATAGTAAGTCGTATACAAGTCATATGTATTGTATAATGAGTTTTAAATAGATATATTATATATTAATACACTATATATTTATCAAACTTACACTCTCCACTAACTTTTAAACAGTTGCCAAGATACGATCACTGTATTATTACGATGATAGTTATAAACCTTCTCGAGAAAGTGGTTGGTTGCCCTTTAAACACATCGTAATGCTCGCATTTCTCCCCAGATACGTAAATAAGCACGCATATTATATTATTATTATTATTGCTATTATTATTATCATACGTATTCATAAGAGAAGATATGATGATGATATGACAACACAATAATAACTACCACCATAATCATCATCATCACATTGCCAACGCCACCAAATGATACAATATTATTTAGAGTAAACGTGAGACATATTATGCTGGAAGAGACCAAGTGCAGACTGCGGTGTGTGTAGTGTGTAGTATTTGGCTGCTATTATTATTATAATAGAGTAAAATAAAAGTTAAGTTATGTATGCTGTATATTATTATTATATATAGACTATATGTATGTACCCACATAGAAATTTATGACTGTACCCAAGGGACACTCATTTATTAATAGGTCGGTCTCCAATTTTATCTCCACTTGCCATTATCATCATCATCCTCTTCGTCGTCGTCGACGTTGTCGTTACTGCAACGAGAACAACCTTAAAACATGCCACTGTCATCGTCGTCGTCATCGTCACCGTAAAAGAATAATACAAATGGGGAAAGAGCAAAAAAGATAGGAAAATAAGGAGCAAAAGCGAGTAATCATCATCATCATGATACTCATAGGCAACATCACAAAACGCAACAACAACGGCAACTCACACACACACATGTTCACATTATGCAAGTTATTATCTGGTTCAGATGGCATCATTTCTGGGAACGAACATCACCATCGTCATCATCATCATCATCACAAACCAGCAAAAAGAAACACTATCATCACTGCTACTATTACTACTTACTACAACTTGTAGTGTTGAATGAAACACCAAAAACTTTCACAAGTCACCCGGTTTCAAAACAACAAAAATAACAACAACAACTACGTATCTAGTCAAACCGAGCAGCAAAACCAAAGAAAATCTTGTGAAAACAAAGTTGAGCAAGTGGAGATGTTGCTGATGAGGAGGAGAATATAGTGGAGCAGCAAAAACTTAAAATGTTATTGTGGTTCTTTCTCTTTCTCTCTCTCTCTCCCATTGCCACTGAAAGGCACATTGGTAGTCATATTATTTTTATTATGGAGCAGTCTGAAGATATTAACACGGCATTTCTTCCTTCTCCTTTTCTCGTGTTTGTAATACATATTATATTACACCCATATTATTATAATAAAATATAATAAAAGCAAGATTAGTGTCACCTCTCTCCTTTCTCTCAGTGTGAAAAATAAGCAGGTTCTCTCTCTCTCTCTCTATTTCTTTAGGTGAAAAGTTTTTAAAGTGGATTTTACATACTTTAAATGCCCATCTCCGTTGTCTTACATGAAATGCTTGGTTGTCGAGAAAAGAATGGTGGTGCTGGTGAATGAAATTTTGATGATGAGTAGAGGGGAAACAAGTCCCTTATTACCCGCAAGGGATCAAAACAAGGGCTTTGTCTAATACGTGTGGAAAACTTGGTCTGTCCATTTAAACTCATTTCTTGGCAACGCTGTCTTCTTTTTCATTTATATATGTATTCAAAGCAGATGTAATAGTTCCTGCTACTTGTTCACACCGTTTACCAGCAGCAAACTTAAAATATTTATAACGCAATTCAACAAAGCATGAGCACCTGCAATTTATATTTAAAAGGTGGCAACCACCACGCAGCCACCACCACCACACCATTATATTAGCATGAAAATTATTCTGCTATTTTAATAGCAGAGCAAGCAGCCACAACATTTCGTTTCGATGACTTCCACATGATAACAATGATCACCATCTTCATCATCATCATCATCACAAAACAAATGGTGAAACTATAATAGTTCTCTTGGTGTTTAATAATGATGTAACCTATCAACATCCTTATTATTACCATTACAACTTTACACAGAATACAGATACTGTAAACACACCAAACCAATTTGGCAAGCCAAATTCCACCAGAAAAAATATATATTTAAAAAAAAGTTGTTGTGCCAGTGATGGTACACCTACATGTAAGTATGTAAGTAATGTATACTGCTATTATTGTTGTTGTGGTGCGCTGCTGTGTGGCCGTTAGAAATGCAGTACATCATAAGACTCATTCTCTCCTCCACTGAAAACCGAGAAACCGTAACAGTTTAGATTTTTCATTCTCTTTTTTCTTCCCGTCGTCCCTTCAGCAGCGCGAGTACAATGATGATTTTTTTACTACGGTGGTGGCCACCATAAATATATTGTCAACCCACCGGATTTCATTCTCATAGCCACATTTAACGTAGAACATACACATAACATAACGATCATAACACAATGATTGTGTTATTTAGCAATGTTATTATTATTATCCTTTTACAAAAGTCATTTTTGTTTTCCCTTGTGCACAACACAAGCAATATGAGCCTCCTCCGCGTATATATACAGTGTATATTATACAGCAACGAGAAAAGTACTACTAATGATGTGATTTACTCTTAAACGGTAAACATGATGATGATTCAAATTTACATTCTGTACTTGCTCGCCTTCTACTTGCTGCTACTGCCATGTTTTTATTGTTGCGGAGTTTGCTAATTAGCTGGGACTCTTGTTACCACCGCTGCTGCTGGATGGAATAATTGCTTTTGCCTCCCTTTTTTATCTCTCCAAAAGGAACAGAGACAACAACTGCTACATTAACGTAGTAAATGCGGTAATGATGTAATTTGACCACTTTTCGCATAAGACCAGATTAAAAGTCAGAGTATCTTAAATTGTATTAGCACTTATGAATGCATGGGATGATGATATTGATGTTAATGCTCTGTACTGCTGTTACTACATACAAGCAAAACGGACTTTTTTTGGAGTGTCATCATTGGAATCACTATATAGAGCACTTGTTGTAAATAACATAAATAACTGTAAGTAACCGGTTGTAAGCGGCTGCTACCGCGTTTCTTTCCGCTTAAATAAATGAAGGGTCGATTCCATAAATTTTTAATGAGAAGGAATTTACCACCTATCTTTTCAAAGCAAATATTTTTCCAGACATGACAAAGAAAATAGGGGCATTGAAGCAGTATTAATGTCTTTCCAGTTGCTTGCTGACGAGAGTATTATTTGAGTGAGAAAAAATATATATTGCGCTAATATTAGAATGGTTCGGATTAAATAGGGAAGTGGATACTGTATATGTAAGCCTATGTATGTATATTGTATGTGTGTAAACATATGTATGTGTTTCATATTTAGTTATACTTGAGCAAGCTTATTTTTACTTCCTGCTAAAGTCAAAAATGCCTTAGTAGACACTATTTTATATCCAACCTGATTTTGCATTATTTTGAGATTATTCAAGTTTTATTCCATGCATTTGAATTGTTCAAATGAGGTGGTGGTGATGATAGTAGCTAGTAGTATAATAATAATAACTACTGTAGGTACTCTCTCGTCGGTTGATTGTGTGGAGATTTAATGCGACATTCATGAAATAAATGAAAGTGAAGCAAATAAGGTGCTAAATTAGAATGAGAGTGAGATGAGAGAGAGAGAGAAAGAGATGATACATGAAATGAGGATAAAACTGGAGAGGAGCGTTAATGATGATATTTATTATGGATGAGACACTTTCTCATTCCGCTATTATTAGTGTAGTGCGTATAATGAATGATAATACTATTACTATTAAAATGAGAAAGAACCACCACCAAACTATTCCTCTTCCTCGTTAATAATTTCTGAACGTGCTTTGCTCAAGCTAGACCTTTTCTTTCTGCAAATTAACAACTTTCCTAGTTTTCACAGAGGCCAAAAAACTTTTCCTGTATAATGATAATAATAATGATGATGATGATGATGATGATAATAATAATAATACAGCTTCTCCTAATTTGCAACCGTGAATTTACTTACTTAACTGGAAATTACAGGTTCATATTATCAAGCAACTTGGTACATCCATAAGCACTAAAAAAGCTGCTGCTGAGTGAGTGTTGGTTAACTTCCTTCTTTTACAAAAAGCAGCTACTTCGATATAAATACATGCATGGTAGAGAAAAGGCTACACTGAGAACAATGTCAAACGTATGGTAATAAGCATTATAACGACAATATACGGCCACTGTCACAAGTCAATGCTCTTTATACATAGACATACACACAGATTTGCTTCCCAATCCGACTTGAACTTGCTAATTAGTCGAAAATTATCAACGCCTCAATGTCTTCACATAATGATGCTGACAGGCAGCAGGAGCAAAAGAATAAATGTTATTTAACCCACTCCACATCACAGAGATACGGAGAAAGCTAAAGAGCTGAATGGATGATAGGGTTCTAGAAACACCTGCACGTTTTTTTTAAAAAAAGTTCAGCACCATAAAATAATTATAATATTATGGGCAATATGTATTTGTACATATACATTACGTTTTTAAAAAGTAGCATAATAATTTATAAAAATATAAGACGAGAAACTTGCTTCGAAACAATACCAACTTTCACAAGCTATTTATTGTCCCGTTTACGTTTTCCAAATAGTTATACTTCAAGTATAAAAATAAATATGATATATTTTTTTGGTATGGCGCAATGCCTGGTAATAAAAAATAAGAAAGTGTAAGCACTAGCTTTGGAGAAGCAGGTATGTAATAGCGATATACCTAATTAACAGTAGCAAGTATGTGTTTTCTATGGTATGAGATGTTACACAATAATAATGTTATGATTTACACGCGGTTAATGTTCTATACAGGTGGGCGGCGACGGTGGATGTGTTGATAATAATTGTACGCAATTATATACGTGCCATGATTAATTTTTCGTAACTAGATCCAACGTTTGCTGTTAATTATGAACTCGAAGTGGAGCGAACTAGCGGGCAATCGAGTGATGAGCATCTCTACCTAATTGCATGATGAACCAATGTAAGCTAACAATAGTATAAGGACGATGTGTTGGAGGAAGAGAAATAAAGTGAAGAAAAGAGATAAAAGTTGACTTGACAAGCAAAACTCACTCACTGACTCACACCATTCAGTCAGTGGGGACATGACATAATAATCACCTTCATCCAGGTACGAACAACGCAAGCAATAGCGTGAAAATTTAATGAGCAAATTTTCTCCATTATTTTGAACCTCCTGCTATGCTGCATTAAAAAGGATGGGTTCTCTTGTTTGTGAATACGGACAGCGAAAGGGAAATTGTCATAATGTCGCTGCTACCTCTGTCTGGAACTTTTCTGTACAGTCATCATACAGTTCAACTAAATGTATAATATATATTGTATTACAATACGTATTATTATGATACTTATTAATACTGGGTATTTATGTAAAAACATGTGTTATGTTTGATTTCTTTTATTCAAAATGATGCAATGATGAATGAAGCAGAGGTGGAAGTTTGCAGGGAATATATGTACCTACCTACATATGTACCTATCTCAATTTCTTGTACAACATGCTGATGGAGTAATAACTGGTTGAGCAGAAGAGCATTGTCATTCTCAAATTTTTGAGCATGGTTTTGATTAGGATCATCAAGGATGATTCATACTGTCGCCCTTCACATTGTACAGTTTTGGCATGCAATTTCAATTAATTTCTAACGGTTGGGTTACTGTGAAAGTGCAAATAGCAAATGTACATTGTAAGTTTCAATTATGCTATCTATCCATCCACCTACATAAATGGGTACATATGTATTAGTCATGTAACATTAATCGTAAACTTTTCCTTCCTACACATTATTTAGCTGGATTGATTTTGTCTTCCGTTCTACTGCTAATTAGTACCGACTGACCTGGATTCTTCTTTCCGAGGCATAGGCGCATGCTTAAAAATATTAAAAGTATTATGCTCACTGGCAGATGGGCGCATTCATGGTTTTTAAAAGCTATTATCCAGAGAGTTATGCACGAAATAAATGTTGTATGTAAGAAAAATATCAAGGTAAAGCTTGAGTAATACGATCATGTAAATTGCGTTTTAATAGTTCATTATTACTTTTTTTACTTACGCTCACCTATTGTATTAAATATAAATCTGACAAAACTAAGTTTTGTTTACACACAATAATAAATATCTTAAAGTTACTATTTTTATGTGCATAGGTATACATTACGTTCATTGTTCATTTTATATTTAAATAATATCATTATCCTCTTTTGAATATTCGAGTGGTGTGCATGCTGCAAAAGTCATTATTTTTTTGGCATTTGGTTTTGGTACGTAAATGCATTCATTTTTCGGTTCACTCATTCTCAATTTTTTTTCTCCCAAATAAATGTACACATAAAACAGACGCGAAAAAACGACCACTGCACTGACCAATAACTTACTATATTATCCGACTTGAACTTTTGCGTGTATATTCAAATTTTGTAATTCTTAATAAGATAGGTAAATATGCTTTAACACTCTACAATCTCTTAATAGTAATAACCATTCACAAGTCATTTTTTTGACGATTATTATTATTACCTTCTAATTTTGGCTGTTTTAAGATTATCTGAACGAATCGTATAAGCATCTTGTTGTTTCTGCTGGGTTCTAAAAAGAACGCATGATGAAAGGTTTGAAGAAAAAAAATCATGTAAAGTAATTTCACACGGGATTTCACGGGGAAAAAAGCAGTCAATGACTATAGGATCGTACTTTTCGAGACGGAACTGAAAAATAGGTTTCAAGTAATTATATGGCTATTATTGCATTTATTTATGTGTTGGGCGAGTGGTGTCTAGTTGCTCTAAAATGTACATTAGTATTTAAATATTAAGAATTGTGACTCAAGTGGGAGAAATACGAGGATGAAAAGGAGTTGGATCCTGGAGGTCCTCCGTTTGGATTGTGATAGGAAAGCAAAGAGCCTGAAGCAGCGGCAGCTGCTAAAGCTCCTCCACTAGACACACTGCCGCCTGCCAAATATGCAGTCATGTGAGGGTACAGGAGATGATGCGTCGCTGCAGAGTAAGGTGAATTTGCTGAGCCAAAGGAACCAAGACCCGCGGAGCTCGTAAAGGCCGTCCGAGCCCTTCGTGGCTTACCTTGGAATAAGAAAAATTAATTCAGAAAGAGAACATGAGAAAGTTGTACCTTGCACGTAAAACGTAGTGTGAAGAGAAGTAACATGCATATTAATGCTGGAAAGAATTGTATTCAAGGTCTCGAAATTTTTTTTGGGATTGACATACTGTGTAAAGCTATTATGGGTTTCCCTTAAAAGGACAAACATGTTTACTCCTAGTTTATATAGAAATACTGCTGGACATAAATAAACAAAAAAGGAGCTTTCTTTTATTTCCAAAAACTGAATCCTTCGGAATTAACTGTATTTACGATAGAAGTATGCAACTATAAAATATCTTGTTCGCAGTCAGAAAAACTAATACTTTTTCTCTTTCCTTACTAGCCCTCTTCGCTCAATACCAATGGAGGGGAAGTTTTCCATCAGCATCTTATTTGTCATCGTGGATGTCGTTATATCATGGGAAAACAAAAACAGCGGAGAAAAGGGGAGGAAGTGATGCAGCAGTGGAGATTTGTTATTTTCTTTTTAAAATGGAAGGGAAAATCGGGGAGTTTCATTTGGAGTGGCAAACTCAGACTCAACGTCAAAATAGACAGGTCGATGAAAAAAACAGCATAGAGCTCTACACAGTTACGGTTTCTATGATACGGTGTTAAAGCAATGCAATGTACACGAAATGCAGCCATTTTATAAGCACGGTTGTAGTTGAAAACAAAAACATTTCCTTTTCATTATACATTTTTCGTTATATATTCTTACCGGATTTTGTATCACTGTTGGAACTTTTGGACGATTTCTTTTTCCCTTTCCCGTCAGATTCTTTGTCAAGTGAGAGAGGATCGTCTCCCGTGACAGATTCTGATTCTGAGTGAAAATTCTCATCCTCCAAGAGAACATCACAGGAGTTTTCATCGTCACCATATATCGTCTCACAGGGTGACGTGAGAAGGTCAGAATTTGGCGGAGTTGTCGTTGTCGAGTCTGGGTCAGCATCTGAAAATGCGATATGACAAAACATGTGCTCTTATATATATATATATATATATATACATATTATACTAATTTTTAATACTATTTTTTGATCTAAGGAAACATTTTATTTTGATATTGTAAAATGGTGGCACATGTTATAATGTATGCTCGTTTACTGTATACTAGAAACCTTTTTTCATGAGTATTTACAAGTTTTAAAAATGTGTCAGCACATGTTTGGTCATTTTTCCACAATGTATGAAGCTGCCATTTATTTTTTAATTCTACCTATATATCTGAGCAGCACGACTACATCTGAATTTTATCCAAAGACTTGTTTTACAATGTACAATGTTTTCGAGTACTTGTGTTTTTTATAGATCATTCACTCAAATTCGAATTAAGCTTTCAACAAATTTCATTTTTTAGCACGGAAGTAATAAAAACTATTCACATGCGAGTTGTGCTAAAATTGTTCAAATAAAGCGTTTATGAAAAATTTTACTTATTTTTCAAGTTTGCAAGAAAAAACCGCATATGTAGACAAGGTACAAACGTCATTTTAAAGCTACTTAGGTATTTCTTATATTTCCCCTTACCGTGTATTTCCTTATAAGCGAATCTGAAGTTGGAAGAAGGCGCATGATGATGATGATGATGGTGATGGTGTTGCTGCTGTGTTGCCACAGCAGCTTTAGCAGCGAGAAGGTTGGGACTAGGAAGGAGAGTTTTATGATGTGGTGAGTGAAGTAGTGTTGAATTTTTTCCGGTGAATTTGTTTGGATCAAGAATATTTTCAACAGAAAAGGAAAGTTTTCTACCGGTTCCTCCACTACCACCGTTACTTGTGGGAGGCTCTGTAACAATTCGGGTTGTTGTTGCAAGAGGAGAGCTGCCTCCGATAATCCCTATACCCACAATACTGCCACTCAATATCCCATTGTTGCTGTTAATATTACAATTGTTACTACTACTATGATTATTGTTGCTTCCGCTGCTATTTACACTACTAATACTGCTACTGCTGCTACTGCTACTACTACTACTGTTATTGTTATTTTTGGCACTATTTCCATCTACTAGGAGTCCACTGCCACCGCCACAATTTATGCTAAACGTGTCACCAACATGTTTTGTTACAAGGTTTCTTGACGTACTTTCGTTATTGTTGTTGTTATTATTATTATTGTTACTACCACTGCCATTGTTATAGGTCGGCATACTAGCTCCCGTGGTTGTTGACGCGACTTGCCCCAAGTGTTGTGAATGATGGTGATGGTTTGTACTGCCGCTGTTGTTATTGTTGCTCAAGTCTACCGGTTTACTAATTTCTGAGGACGGGGAATACTCCATGAGCTCTTCTGAAGTAGCTACCGTCGTCACCATGTTACTGTGGCAAGCAAGTGCTTTGTCACCTCCACACAAAACACCGTTATTTCCAACACTTGCACCTACAACTTTGCTCCTTCCACTTCCAATGTGCTTGCTACGGTGTTGATGTCGTGTATTTTTTTCAATGTCCGTCATTAAATGACTGGTTTTTGCTTTCGATGAACCATCGTCCATTTTTTTCAGTCATACAAAATAAAATAATTTTTAACAACTTGTAAGCACTTTACGGAGAATTCCTCAAATTTACACTCAATGCGGAAATCTCTGCTTCTTTTTTACTCTCACTTGAATAGAAATACACAATACTTGTAACATTGCTCGTTTTGGCACAAATTTTTGACTACATGCAACAAAACTGATGAGCGATGAGAACAAAGTATTTTGAAGATTGCAGTTGGTGTACTGCCAATCACCGAGATGACATGTTTTGACAGAATGACATCCAGGTGCTCGTGCTCACTTTGTTTTTATACGGTCACCACCAGTCTGTGTCTTCTACATATAGATAGATACCTGCGTGCATGTGTGCTCTCCGAGAAATGAAGCTTCTGAGGCCACCACAAGATCAGCATCAGTGGAAGATTGAGACAACAATGAGCACTAAAACTTCAGTTGTTTTCTAACATGCAATGCAATAGGTTGTCGTCGTCAAGAGTGGAAAACAGGCTGTATATAGGAAACATGTAGTAGAGTAGGAAGGAAACATTTCACTTTGTGGTATTGTTGTCAGCTAAGCGTGTTTTGTACTGCCGACTTTATCCTGCTGGATATTTCGTGTATGCTGCTGCCGCTGAGAATGATCAGCAAACCGTCTCTACTACGGATGGTGGTGCTACCGCTAAAACACATCACACAAACGCATGCCACCGTTTATTATGATGATGCTTACGGTTAGCTGCGACGACTGAGGTTTGGGTTGCTGTTTTTGCATTTTTGTGGGTCGTGACTTGTTCAACAAAGACGGGAACTACACACCATACGCTTGTGTATATAACGCAAAACTGTACATTTTACACCGAGAAAGAAGGATGCTGCTCAGGAGGATGGTTTTTTCTTACCATTATTTTCTTTCTGCTTACGGACTTTTACTGGATACATGTTATGATGAGCATGATGATGATGATCATATAGTGGGAAAATAGTATGTCACAGAAAAGCAAACTAATAAGAATAAGAATAAAGTAGTAGTGCTGTACTCTATACTAACGAAACGCCACAGTTATCTACCGTATGATGGGGTATAAATATAGTATGTATACATGCATAATATGGTGGTGGTGGTATACCGAGTATGATTATGTGTAAGCTTCATTCTCTTTTTTTTGTGCTAGCGCTCCCGAGTTTGTTTAAACGTAAAGAGCGAGAGAGAGAGAGAGGAATAAGAGTAAAAAAAAGTAAATTGGAGGATGATGATGGTATTGCTGCGCCAACAACAAGATTATGTTCCCAAAGTTGGCGTGTAATAGCTGCAGCAACACACACACATTTAGCCTGAAAGCGAGAGAGAGAGAGAAACCGTAATTTTTCCACTTTCTTTCATGATGATGACTCGCTCGACTCTACGTTTTTTTGTTCCCATTGATGATCGTGCCGGATAGGAGGAGATTGTTGATACGCTCTCCGCCAACCCAACACAGCCTTGACAAGCTCGACCAGCCTGCCATGCGTTCCATCCCTTCATCTCGTAATGTTGGCTCGGGGCCGACCCCAAGCAATTCTCTCTTTGCTGCTATGCTGCTGCTGGTGTAATGTACTCACATCAAAGAACTGTGCAGAGGTAGGTAGGTAAAAGTACAAATACGTTCACTTCACACAATTTCCCAGGAATCCACGCTACATGAAACTGTGAAAGGAGAATGATAATGTACTTATCCATATTATAGAGAGACAGAGCTCTACTAAACTGCTTCTTCTTCTCCACTTTTTTTCTCTCGCTCTCTCATTGCATTTAGTTTTTGGATGGAAAAGGGAAAGAATAACGATGATGAAGATAGTATAATAATAATCATAACATGAACAAAAACGAAAACAAGACAGAGTTGCTACTTTGTTGTTATTGTTGCTGTTGTGGTGGTAATCGAGCTAGTAAGTAAGTAATCGAGATATATTGTTTCGTTATGTTGCGAATGCGAAGACGTACAAGGTGCAAGTGGCAGAGATGTGTATTTGTTCGAGAGTGGTAGAGGCAAAACACTTAAGTGAACTACTACTCCACGGTAACATCATCGCATTTCCTCATTTTAGCAGCTCACTCTCTCCATCTCTCTCTTTGTAAGTATCTTCATATTCCCCCATGATGACGATCATCACGACGGTGGTGGTGATGTGTGGAGTGGAAGCTATCCAATTACGGATATCCATCCACTCACTTAATGGGACTCCTCGGGCTCCACTTGTACTGCTTCATCATCTAGTAGTAGTAGCAGCAGCAGCAGCATCAGCCAGCCAACCAATCCCTCTCACCTGGATAGCAATATAATGAGCCGTGTAATAACAACGAAAAGTGTAAGAGTGCATGGCTTTGTGCACTACGCTATAATATATATAAACCACAAAAAGCAAACCAACAACAACGGTTCTGTATACTATATGGGTATACCTAGCCAGACCTTATTCTAATAATCATCATTTAACTACCTCATCACCTTACCCTTTTTTCTGTGCTGTCCCTTCTCACCCTACCTTATATTTACCAGCCAGCCAACCAGAATGGAACGTCATCAAATTATAGGTCCTCAGTATTCCCAACTGCATTTTCCATCTTTTTGCGTAGGTACTATAGGCATTATAAGTATGTATATAGGCGTTACCTTGTAAACTAGAGGGGAAAACCGTAAAACTTAATGAATTCAGGTAGCGAGAAAGAATCTTGTACTCGTTACGTTTTCCCACTTTCATCGTACGTCGTAAGTGTGTATGTGTGTGTGTGCGTATTCAAAAATTTTACTGGCACACGGGCAAACGATGAAAAATATACCTGCACGGCTTGTGTTTTTTTTACCGTACGCTTTAAAAAAGTAATACCTGTTACAATTTAAGGTAATTTAAATGTACATGGCTAACCCCTTGTCGTTTCTCACCGGTTGGGTAGTCCTCCATATTTATTTATTATTTACTCTGCGCTTTACTCTCAAGTTTGAAGCGAAAATCTGCAAAAAGTATAACACGAATAGCAAAAAAGTTATTACAGCTCAACAACGACAAAATTGCACTTTCCTTTATGACTGCGATGATGATGATTGTGATGATGATGCTACCTTACTTTTTACCTGTAATTCATAAAGTGTCCAATGAAACACCTTAACATTACTCTTTATAGTGATCTTTACATCTCTCTCTCTCTTCATCTTTCTCTTCTTTCGTCTTTTCTCTATCCACCTCTTTTAAATAAGCCTGATGAACTATGCATGGTGGCAAGTTTGGATTACTTTTAGTCTAGTGAAATGTACTGTGGTTATAACTAGCTTGCTACAAAAGGAGAGATTCAAGACCCAGCAGACTTTTGCGGATAAAGACGAGGTTTGTGATAATGAAACTTGTATTGTGACTGATTCGTTATGTCTTTGTAGGTATACTCCAATTACCCCAACAATTACTTAATGAATAGTAATAGCATTTTGCTACTAATAATAACAACACATCATGCATGTAGGCAAGTATACAGTAAGGCATGTTTAAAGCATGGGTAACAATATTATTATTATTCTACATTGTGCTTGCCAACTTGTTCAGTCTGTTACTACTTTACTGATGACGATGATGAGATGGTAATATACCTGCTATTCCAATCATGGTTGCTTAATAGGTTCTATAAATACTGATGCTGGTTAATACGTAATGCACATGAACACAAAGTAGTACTAGCATGCTTATAACATTTGCCGTTGTCGTGTATTTTGTCAAGTTACTTTCTACTAGAGTCACAATCACTACTTCTGCTTCTCATAGTACCTAACTCCCATGCTCTCAGATTTCCTCTCTGGAGCCACTCACTATCGTGCTCTCTCTCTCTCTCTCTTGCTTACTTTCTCTTTTACTCTCTCAAGCCCTCATTAATTACTTGGACGACTTCTCTTTTTATGGTGTTGATTTCTCCTCACCAACCAACCAGAAGAGCTGAAACGAGCCCTGTAATTAATTCATTTTATTCGCTTAAAACTACTTTCCTATTTAGTGCACTTATTTTGTTTGCACTCTCCTTACTCAACTTGCTCTCTCTCATCCTGTCTCGACTACCTTGTACAAAACATTTGAAACTTTTCCCTCGTTTCTATTATCCTTTATTATCCTTATCTTTATTCTACATACAATAACGCACAGACACAACAGCCAACATGCAAATGTGTGTGTGTGCGGTGTTAGGGGTGACGTGAGAAATTTATATTGGGGGCCTAGCATGCATAATATATTTCTCTGATGTGCATGTAATGTTCAGGCTGATTTCACAAGAGTGTCTGTGTGTGTGCACTCATCACAAGTCCATTAATATTCCGTTAAAAGTTGTGTAGCTGTGATTTTGGGTTAGCCATGCCTATGTACATAATCCATTTTGATTGCACTTCTTACGTGCTTTCAAATGATTTTGTCGACTTGTTTAATATTTCAAAGCAATGATGCGTTGCGTGATTGTTGGACAAGGAAAGAGTACACAACATATACATACATACATACACACAAAATTCAAACGGGGGAGGAGAAGATGAGCAGACATTGAAATCGGATTTTGATGGTGATGGGGTGGTAGTGGTAGGTACATGGACACGTACTGCTAAAAGATAGAAGGAAAGCCAGGTTTTTTTTCTACCATTAGATTAGGAAATAATACACACACATATATATTTATAAGGAACAATAGGTAGAATAAAAACGAAAACAGATTTCATATCGTTGACGACGACGACGAGCACCAAGAGTTTTCTCAAGAATGGACTCTAGGGACAAAGGATGAAATAGCAGTATCATCAAGACAGCAGATAAACTCACTCGCAACACTGTTACACCGCGCCATTTTACTTACTCAAGCTTTTCTTTTATTCTCTCTGACTTCTTCCCGCATTCTTTGTCCAACCACACAACAAGTTCCATTTGTATTGTCACGTCACGGATGTTTTTCTTTTAAAGAAGACAGCAAATTATATAGCACATTATCATGAAAGAGCAGCGTACACAAGACAAGTGTAAGCAAGTATATAAATGACTGGTTGGGTGGATAGATAAATGCGAGAGAAAAGTTTTATCGGTGTGGTGTGAATCTGAGAAGGACACTTGCAGGCTAATTCACAAGATAATTAAAAAGATGGCTTAGATTAAAAGGTTTCAATGAGATCTTCTGAATAGCAATGTCTCTCCCTGTCTACTGTGCTGTCTAGTTGACAAGGAAGAAGGAGCTAGCTTTTTTATATATAAAAAAAGACAATTGTCACGGAGAGAGTGATGATGATAATTAAGCTCACACATTAGAAAATGGGTAATCCTTTGTGTGTCGATTATGCAAAAATGGTGGGAATTCTTCCATTGCTGCATCAGATCATATACACTGGTGACGATGATTATGAAAACGACAATCATGTGGAAAATGAGTGGGAATGAAAGGAATAGGAGTTGCAAGCATTGAAAATAAAATTAGTGGAGAAGTATACAGCGCACACCAGGGGAACACACATTTGAGGAAATGTTTTTAAGTGTTTGGTAAGTAGGAAGTATAGTATAATATAAGTTTGTACAAAATAACCCACTTGCTTGTCATCTTCAAATTTACAGAGAGCTGAAGAGAAAGTTGGGTAAATGGAGAAAAAAAACGTGTGTGGTGTAGTGTGGCAGTAGAAGAGAAGGTTGATGATGCAGAGAAAGCGGCAGACACTAAACTAAATGATAGATGTACAATGTACTTGTCTGGGCATGGAGGACAATTCTCTGTATATAATAAGTACGCTCATTCGTATGAATGAGATCGAAATCCAATTAATGTGTAAAGATTGAGATGCAAATACGCGAGTTTAAGGTCTATTGACCTCTAATTCGCGTGAAATTTAACGGAGGCATTTTCTCATTCAGTTGGAAATGGCGATTTTTCTTGTGTGCCAGCAACTGGAACAAAAAAGTGCTTTGAAGCGGGTCCTCCGAGTATTTACGCATATCATGTATATAAAGTAATATCTATATATATATAGAGAGAGGAACATATATAAATATATAGTGAGAGAGAGAGAAATGTAAAATAAAATGTAATGTTGTGAAGCACAAAGTAAAATGGAGGAAGAGAAAGAGAGAAAAAAAGCTGCAAGAGAAAAAGTGGGAGTGAGTGAAAGAGAGTAAGAGAAGAGGCGCTCAACCGTGGAATAAAGTCATTTTGGGATAAATAGGATCGGAATTGGACAAGGGAGTAGTTGCAGGAGCAATAATATAGCTATGCAATTCGCTACTACTTCCATTCCATATCATCATGCCATACACATTATAAGTACTTGTTTAACTCTACACCACTACACCAACTTCAGCAGCAGCACACCCGTTGCAAAAGCATTTTCACTTGAACTCAACTTGTTTTTTGAGGATGGATGACTGGAAAGAAAGAAGAAAAAAAAGAAAAAAACGAATGGCTGTGTTGTTGTGAGGCTGGTAGCACAATGACGAAATGAATGTGCAAGTGAACGAACGGCGCGTCGGCATCAGTTCAGACACACGATAGATAATACAAAAAAAGAGAGACAGAGACACACTTTGTTATGCTAGCTTACCGTCAAGGAATAATACCAGGATTATATAGCTTCTTTCTCATCATTGTCGTCGTCGTCTTTCCCAACCGCTTATATAATGGACGCACTTATTTTCGTATAAATACTCTCCTGGCAGGTACTGACGATCATTTTGGCTTTTCTCGCCTTGATTTGATTTCTTCATGCTTGCACAAAAAAATGCTTTCAGTTTTATTTTTTTTATAAAAAAATAAACCTATCTCAGTCATCCCTGACATTTAATATCATTTTGCTTTACTACTTATAAAATTATAGAAAGCATGCACTTATTTAAACAATATAAAAAGAGATAATAGTGTCTGCATTAGTGTAGGGAAAAAAGAAGGAAAAAAATGAAGCAATACATATCCTTGATCCGTGTGAGCTTTTTCATGTGCGAAGAAGAAAGAAGAGGATTCCCCAGTCCTCCCTTTTGATATCATTAAGACTCTGATAGACGAGCCGTTCAACTTGATTCATCCCATTTCTTTTTTGTTGATCATCATCATCGTTCGTCGTCATGCTTTCGCCTTGCTCTGCTAATATCAATTGCTTGTTAAATCATTCTCCGCTCATTGGCTCTTTTTCCTCATTCTTCCAATAAATCCTCTTTATTTTCCATTTTCTTTTTTAAAGACAGTAATTCAGTAAACGCTTAATTTGGATTTGTACATAGGTATATACATACATTCGCGCACATATTATATTAAATACTATTATTACTATTATTATTATTATTATTATTATACAGAACATTTTTAAACGTTCAGATACAAAGTTACTTGAGTCGTGTAATAGAGCCAATAAATTTTTTAAATGTTCTAATGATAGTCTCTATTTGCATACCTCCACGACAAATATAATGTTCTTAAAAATGTATGCACATAAAAATACATTTCTACAGGCAAATAAATGTCTAGAACAAAAAAACATATTTTCTTAAGGAGTAACAGTAAAAGAGGAAAAAAGTGATTGGCAGTGTTTGAACCACAAGCATTTGTTTCTAATTAAAACGTCAACTTTGTTTTTCCATCGTTGCAACTCCAAACGAGAACAAAGTGTCTGCCTCTGCATTTATTTAAATGATGATGATGGTTAAAGGAGAGAAGAAGTGACTCCTTTCATCGTTCGCTATTTACTTTAGAGGACGACAGGGAAGAGGAAAGCGTACTAATGATAATGATCCAGCTTTTGTGAGCGTACTCACAAGGTAAATAAAGTATGTATGCTTTTTATATACACAAGACGGATACACACTTAGATACATAATTTTATAAAAGTTACTTTATTACTTGCAAACCTTTGTATATATATATGTATATAGAGAGAGAGAGAGAGAGTGCTGCATCAACAACTTTCGTCTTTTGCTTCGTCTTCTTTATCTTCACAAAATACAAAGTATCCTTCCTTTCTGTCGTCGTCTTGTCACTCCCAGCTCAATTACTTAGTGAGCCAAAATTAATTACCTAGCTGAAGACGTGCCGCAACCACTATTACTTCTGTCGATGATTCTTCTATTTGGGTGGTTCATTCCATTTCCTCAATTATTTCTTGCTTTTTCCTCCTTTACCTACTTGTCTTCTTCTCCTTTTCGTCTCTCTCTCTATATTTCCAACCATTTTCATTTTCTGTTCCGTATATTTATTTTTTCCTCTCATCTTTTCAACTCCATTTCATAGTTACTCATATAATATCTTTGACGCTTACAAGCGTCTCCTCGTGGTTCCGTGTGATCATTAAGTGTTGTTGCAGGAAAACGACAAATATGCTTCCACTGTATCACATGTATTTGTGATGCTCGCTTAAAATATCAATGTTTATTATGTTGAATTAAACTTATAATTATTTGCCCATACAAATAAAGCTAATCAGTTCCTGATTAATCTTTAAATTTTTTTCGTATAGATACAAATTACAGTGTTGGACATAAATTTACTTACTCGGTATATATAGATACACCTTTTCTACTTTCCTGTAGTTCCACACTCCTTTTACATTTTCATGTCATGTCATTTTCCTTCCCTACTACTCAATTTCTCTGTAGCTTGATCGGAGCGAGCAGAAGAAATGGGTGGTTCTTCACACATCAGCAGAAAACTATTACTTTTCTAGACTATTATTTCTACTACTAGTAGTACATACACGATGCTGTCAGTTTAAGTATCGCCAAGACAAGTACACATTTTGCTGACTATCGAAATAGTCAAGCAAAACGTAAGTGACTAGAGTTTACTGTCTTATGTATAAGCTTTTCCGGTAGTGACAACATGCATGGTAATATCTCTCTCTCGCTCCCCAGTATAAAGGAAAATGTACTTAGAAGGTAGAATAGGGTTGAAACATTTTTTTAATCAACTTTATTTTACCACTCTATACATTTCATAAAAGGCATGTTTATACTACACAAAAACTGACTCGTCGTCACTAGTGCAATTTACTTTTTTTCTTCTTTCTCAGTCAAAGTTTATGTTTGCATGCCGTACAAATTACGTTTGCCGTTTTAAGCTATGAAGCACAGAAAATGAGGTGGGGGTGAAGGGAAATAGTTTGAAGAAAAAGCACAGTAAAAATGAAATAGAGAAAACAGAGAGATGAAAATGATGTGGGATGAAAGACATAAGATGAGTGAATTGTGATTTAGAAATTACTGCTTCGACATGCATGCAGCAAGCATGCAAGCAACTCTTTTAGATTTTGGTATGTGCCTGCCTGCCTTGCTGCCTTGGTAGTAGTATCATTATTATTGTTATAACTTCATTCTTCGTGTCTACGACAGAGACATTTTTTTTTCTTCTAAAAACCATCAACAAAACTCCAACAATGTTATTATCAGCCAGCGACAGCATGCAAACAAGCTTTGTTTGTTACGCGGCAGAGACGGTAGTGGAATATGGAGAGCTTATTACCAACCAACAAATTCCCATTATCATCCAACTTTTCTTATTATGTGCTTTAAGAAATGGCGTACACAGTTTTATTGTTATTGTTCCTTCCTTCCTTCTATCCTCGTCTCGTTTCTTTAAACGTACTGATTACTTATCTCCGGGAAAACTGCAAGGGTTACTCACAGTAAAAATCTCAGTGTCAATAGTTCCTTTCACAAGAAGTGACTTGATCGTTAAGTTTTATTTAAATTTAAAAAAGGTACCCAATTTCTGTTGTGATTACTGCTAAAGGGTATACACGTCTTGTGAAAAAAAGATAATTGAGAAAAGGGAATAAACAAGATAGAAAAATGACACGATGAAATAATAGCATAACTCAAATGATTAGTAATCTCATTTGCTTTTTACTGCTTATTATATTTTTATACTGGAGTCAGATTAAGATAAGAAAAATCCAAATGCATAAAAAATACTAGGTACGATGACAACCATGGATTTTTATTATGAATCAACAGTATTCTAGTCTTCATTGACCTAACCTGGCAGTTGAGGTATATGCTTTTACGTATATACATAATACCTATGCACCTATGTTATAACATGAAGCTATCCTTAAATTGACTTAAAAGTTTTCGCTGTTTAACATCACTCACTCAGTTCTGTACTCCATTTATTTGTACATTATAAATCGGTGTTTGTGTGAAAACTGCATTTTTGGCTGGAAGTTTTTATGTGACTGTAGTAATAAGAAAAGGCGTTGCACTACTAATAACCACACTTTGACAGCGAGAAACAAGAAGCAGAGGATAAAAATGAGAAAGCGAGAAAAAAGGATAGAAATATATGGAGTGAGAGAGAGATGAGATGAGCATGCAGGGGCTTGGAAAGAATATATTTTTGGTTGCTTGCCTAGAACTTTCCGCTAAAATTAGATATGCACAATTCACAAAGTTAATTTCCTGTAGGCTGTATGTGCAAGACAAGGTCCTTATTACATGCTTGAAATAACAATTCTTTTTCTTTTCCTCCGTCTCCCTCCATTTTCCCTGCCATAGTACGCACTTTAAAAACTTGACTCTTTATTAGTGTGCTTTTTTTCACGCCCCTTACTAATTTACATTAGCCATAATTGGCATTGTTACCGAATTTTATTACTGAGTCCTTCCTTCCGTCCTTCGTGTTTTCAACAAACCAAAAGAAGGAAGGAAGGAAGAGCACTCGTAACATTAAATACCAAGATGATATAGCAGAGAAACCTATATGTTCTTTATATATGATAATAATAATAATAATAATATGATGATGATATTTTATTAAAGTGTTGTCATCTTTTCTGAAAGCCATTTAGCTTACTGTCAGTCGTAAATATTACCGAGACATGCAAGGAAAAGCACATAATGTGTAGAGTTTATAATGAGGATATCTCATGTCTAAACTAGAAACCGATGAAACTTAACTACCGGAGCAAGATGCTTAAAAGTTGAGAGACTTGACAAGAGCTCTTTGAAACTGACTCTGTGTACTTTTTATATGCCCGTTTTTAGACAGCGTGTATGCAATGTAAATGGCCTTAGGGTTTCACAACTTTAATTGTAATAATAGCTATTATGATCCAAGTTGCGAGTGTCCCAAATATGAGCTCAATCGACCAGATATTACTACGGCGAGTTTCCACAGACAGACAGACAAACATGTTAAATAATTAACTACTTCCCGCAAACATTAAATGCTTCGGTAGTGAATAAATGCAACGCAAGGGAAAGAGTTGTTTATTTATTTTTCTTTTCTGCTTTTATGTTAATTTACAAAAAGGGATATTGCAGTGCTCCAAATGCAATTTACTTTTCTACTAAAAAAATCCACAATTTTGTTCAAGTTGACATCACATGGCAATTACATTATTTATGTAATGCAATACAGTGCACTGTCGAGCAAGTTGATTAACTTAAAAATTTTGCTTTATTGCCATTTTCCTTGCCGTAAGCAACCTTGTCATCTGTGTAACTGTGAAAAAAGCTGATAGTTATTATCATAATTTTCATACCAAAATTAACGTTACATTTCCGCCTTTTTGAGCTCACGTCAATATGCTAACGTGAAACAGGATTAAAAGAGAGGTTAATGACTGCAAACAAGGTTTATGGGATGTAAGCATAAACAACCGATCAATATGGCTTATTTCATTTAAAAAAATTAATATGCAATTAATTCCAATTTTAGGATTGGTTCACCCAACCAAACCTTTATTTTTATTTGGGTTTAACTCGACTCAAGCTTTCATAAATGCGCCATCATAACTTAATCGTACAGTTACTCAAACGTTTCATCTATTCCCAGAAGCAATTTTTTAAATATTGAAACGATACTACTTGTAGGTGGTTTGTTTTCACTGAATTTCTCTTTGAGTTTGTCTCAAAGTCACGACAGAACTCACTCACTCGAAGCAAATATAATTAACAGACGTAATAGGTTCCCATTTGTTCGCTTTATTTGTCTCATCACACATTTTTTCCTATGCCAACCAACGACATACCACAAAAGAATGAACCATTTCGAAAAGAAACATTACCAACTGAAAATGCATCTTTTAAAAAAATTAAAAATATCTTTCTACTATCATTAATGGGACCAATTACAGTAGATAATGAGTAGAGTTGACAGAGAACTCTAAAAAGTGACTCTAGTCTTGAAACCTTATAGAAAGCGTATCCTCATATATACCGTTCAAACACTTACTCTTCGGCTGCTGTTGCTGCTGTCATACAAGACAAGTCAAGAGAAAAAGTATGCAACAGTTTCTCGTTTCATATAATTAATACTCATTATGAAACACCAGAATCTACTAATTAATGGTAATGGTATATTGAGACGAAGCATGGTGATGATGATGGCAATGATGGGAAAAAAGGAAAAACGTCGAGAAAGGAGTGAAGTAGAAAACGTTTCTGGTATTCCATAAATAAACTTGTAAAAACTACTTTAAAGAAAAATACAAATAGGCAGTTGTTGTGTAGAGTTGACAAAAAAATCCTCTCTAATTCTAACCATTTACATATTACTGATTATAATAATCTTTTTACAAAATTTATTTCGTGCGTGGGTTCTGTAATTGAAAGAACAAATTGGTTGCAGTAGTAGTATTGATGATGGAAGGTTGTTAGTAAAATGATCCTTTACATTTAATTAGAGTTTGACACGGTTTACTCCTGTGGTAGAATTTTTCCAGTAAATCTTTTTCATCTCCAGTTATCCCCATAAATTATCTCCTAACCGATCAAGTGGACATTTAGTCGTATTATGCAATGCAGGATTATGAAATGAGTGGTAAATTTTAAAAGCATAAAACAAACAACAACAACAAGCGACTAAATAAAATATTCAAACTTGTGTATTCGCCTATGCATGTAGATATACACATGTGCATATGTGCATGGAGCACGCTGAAAAGTTCTTTCTATCAGTGCTTCTTTTCCATGGAGCACATGCATACTTCTATACGGACGAATTATACTTGATTGACTAGTTGACTTGTTGGAGGCGGAGTTTTCGGCATATTGGATCCCATTTCTTAAGTTTCCCTAGCATTTTCAGCGTTCCACAGCAAATTAGACAGACAAATTACTCGGTTTCTCGAGACAAATGATTATGGTGCAATGCCAACGAGTCGGCACTGGAATAATTAGTGACAAAAAATACGACTTTACAACTAGCTTCACCAAGTGAAACATTTACTTTATTTTACCCAGCTTCACAAGAAACAAGAAAATGCTCGCATACATATGTGTGTGTGTATTATGTATATGTGTTGTTTAGCTTTTTATGTAAATAGTTGAAAATTCTAGCACGGAAACTGTGATTCACTACACATCCTATATCATCATCAGCATATCCCTCCGTGTCACACGTACAAATTTAAATGTGTTATGTGCTGTACCTACGTATATACATCTGTGTTCATGGCACAGGAGAAAGATGTAGTAAGTAAATATGTTCAAAATGAGTGTGTCCAAAAAAGACACAAATAATCATTTTCATGGGTTCAACCGAAATGACTTTAAGATTAGTTAGGAAAATGTGATGGCATCAACGACACATGGATTGCCTGTCTAGCCTGAATATTATAAAATTAAGAAAAATAGTAGTAGTGAGTGGAAGAGAAGAGCTATCACTTACTAACTTACTACTACTACTACGCTCGCTTCTCGTACTCGCTCTTATTTTTTTCTCTCTTCTTTTACTTTCCACATGTTGCCCTGTTTTGCCTACCTACCACTCTGTGTACATAATACATACATATTATCCAATGTGGCATGCACCATTTCTTTTATTCTCAAGGGTTAAATAATGTGTAGAGAGTAAAGTAGAAGGAAAAAGACTATCTGAATGTGCATGCAATTACAATTATTATATACTGCTTAGCTTTATCGTTTTTCACGTTTTCCTGAGTGTCTCTTTCATTTTTTCCCCTCCTCATCGTCGTCGTCTTCTGCTTCTTCTTCCCCTTTCAGTATACTCTCCTCTTGCTGTTTTTTCTTGTTGGTTGACTTGCGCTTCGTTTCGTTTCTTCGTTATCGCTTCTGCTCCTCCAAGAAACAACTCACTCGTTCAGAACGTCTTTCAATTGACGTTTTAGCGCATTCCAAGCTAATTATTTCCTGTTCTCTCATCTAAATATCTCATTACCTCTATATTTATACATCCAACGATTCGAACGTGATTCAAGTCATAATGACAACTATTATTACTACTATTATTATTGTATAATGCTGCAGCAGCGTGAGAGGAGAAAAAAGTCACTCTGCATGTATGTATATGTATATTTGCACTCTGACTCTCTTAATATAATACAGTTAACGGGCTCACTGACTGACTGACTGATGAAGGAAGATTGAGAATAAATGTTTGTGTGGGCTTGCGGTTGTTACTGTGATGGCATTTCAAATGAGAGAATGAAACAAAAAAAAACTAAAAATACAATAGCATGCAAAAAGTGTATTAATATAAAATAATAGCTGTTGTGCTTAGTTGTTTTTCTTTTTTTGGTGCTAACTTTAAATTGAAAATTGATTTGAGAAAAAAATAATAACAATGCATTACATCACTACAACAACTATAATCCAAAAGTTTTTGAGAATATTATAAAGCTAATATTTGCTTACAGCCACTTAGAAGCATCGAATTATGCAGAAATATTGGAAACGAAAAACTGCAATTTATCGATCATAACGTTTCAACAAATAGACAAGAATCAAGCCGTTATCATCAGCCGCTTTGCACCCCAACAGACATGTTTTCATGTACTTGTTTCTTAATCTGCCTGAATCTAAAAACAAAAATAAGAAGCATCGCCTTGCTCCTTTTCTAATTCTACGTGTAGCAGTGTTGAAAAAAATGACATTGAGTTAACTGCGGTCCTCTGCACAGAGTAATTCTATATCATAGTTTTCTTGAAAGCATTCAGTACTTCCATTCAATATGAAACAAGAAACAAATATTCCCCATGTTTATTTTACTTTCTTCATCCGGTGATATTTGCCAACTCTGAAATTTAATTTCAACTAATTTTCATCTTTCTCTCTGTCTCTCTTGTGAACTCAACATTTGTACGACCCTATCATCTCTCCTCTCTAAATTTCTTAGCCTCATCATTTGTCACATGGTGTCATGTTGTAAGAGCAAAGGCCAAAATCATACATTACCATGGTATGTACGGCGAATAAAGCTGTTCATACAACTACGACTTCAGTATAATTATAGGAGAGCAGTTGAAAAGTCTTCACTTGATATATGCGACACATGCTTTTCTGCTCAATTGAAAATTGATTTATAAATTATGACTTTTGAAACTTTATTTGTTCAGCCAACTTTTCATGGTGAGTAAACACCCATGTAATTACATTTTTTCCTGGTGAATTGAATTGTGCAGTAAATTGGCAGTGTTTGTGTGCACTAATTTATACTTATTAGCAGTTTTAGCATGTGTGTGCAGACTGTCGCGTGAAATCTACCAGATAATTTTCATTTTGCAACGGTTGGTCATTAGCAGATTACTTTGCTTCATAAAATTTTCATATTGCTTCACGCAGTATACATATATTATGAGTATCTGCATAGGAATTTACCTATGCATTTAATATGCCTGCCTACACGCACTGCAAATAAGTCGAGAGGTAATAATAACGCAAGATCAACTTGATTGCAAGTCTTCACGTTGGAATGTTGACTTAAATGCTTTGAACAATTTTCAGTGTTCAAAGTAGTGATAATCGTAGACTAGAGTATGCATGAATTTGCTCATTCGCCAAAAGCCAATAATGGGAATGTGCGTGTTGCTGATGATGATTGTAAACATGCAAAAATTGCTTACCCACTTTTTACCGCCATGAGCAAAGCATTTCAAAGACAGAAGGACGAGATACAATGTGAAAATGCAATTATGAGCGTGCATATCTGCTAAACTTTATTGAAATTAATAAAAGTTTAAGTACTTAAGAAGTGCAAAAACGGCATTTGGTGGAACTCCAGATAAGATAAATTGAAGCAACTAAAAAAGTTGCTAAAATCAGCTATTTTATCAGTACAGATAGATTTACTGCTGCAATCTTAAAGATAATTCTCGACCAACTTATTGGCAAACATTTATGGTAGGTTTAGAAAACTGAATAGAAACAAGAAACCTTGATTTTGCTTCAGAGAATTTATAAACGGAGAGTCTGCGAAAACTCGAGATTTAAAGAAACATCGAACCTTTTAACCATTAAAATGAACAATAATAGAATTTATGATACAGTCTAAAATCACTTCTGCGATCTCGCGACAAATCTTTGTGTAAATCCAAACTTATTTTGTAAAAATTTAAATTTTCTGTGGTATAAGTGGTATAACGTTAGAAAGTAAACAAGTTGGAGAATTTCATAGCAGTATGTAAGTCGTATCAAAAAATTATTGTAGGTTAAAGAAAACAGAATCTTCTGAACGGGGCATAGTGCAACCAAATCTTTTACTGTATTTATCGCTTGTTCTGACATCTACACTGAAAGATACATAATAATTGGAGAATAGCTCATTTTGATTCTAAACGCTGCTTTTTTACTTTGTTCCTTTTACTTGGCTGTTTCTCACTGATCTGTTGTCAGCAAAATTAGGTATACACATACATGCATATCGTTTAGCCTTGAGTTTTAAATGCTAATTAAGATATTTGAAATATTTTCTCCGTTGATAATATATGAATTTACCAGAATAGAAATGAGGAAAGTATATTTCTAATTTTTTGCCGTGCTAAATGGATGAGCTGGTACAAATGCAGATGAGCACTGTATGAAAGGTCAATACGAATAGGTCATTGTAACGAATAAATTGAATATAAACTTACAGCTTCACAAAGACTAATAATCATCAAATACCATCTTGTTTGTAGAAGCCAGAAATTGCTGTTTGATCCCTTATCAAAATTAGGTTGATAAATAATTTATGCCGTGTCATCGTCATGGTATGTCAACCGATTTCGCCCACAACTATGATTTTATGAATGAGAAAAATAATTTTGGAATAAATTTACAAGCAAAAAGATGAGTAACAAACGGTATTATTTACTATTAAATTTTCGGTAACCATATATTGCAAAAACAAGTTTCTTAATTAATACGTTTAATTAAGCTTAAGTAAGGTACAATACTTTTATTCTTACTGCCATTGCACTACAAGCATTATTTTTTACATATCAACCTAAATACTCACAGCACGTACTAAAGCCCTCGCTAAACAGTATCATTGTTTATATTGAAAATCATTGCAACAATCAACTCCAGACAATGCTTTATACCGACAAAATAAATCCCCGAGTAAACCACACTGAAAACTTTCTACTCGAAAAATATTAATTTAGAGGTACATATTATCAATACCAGGTTAATTATTAAAAAGACAATTTTTAAGCCCAATATTATATACCCAAACATTAATAAACGCATTCATCATTCTAAAATCTCACTTAGACAT
>JAHZMT010004769.1:0-22627 GCA_027743785.1 Sinhomidia bicolor | reverse complement strand
AATTTTATGCCATCTTTTTACGATCCAGTATATTTCCGAGGTGTTAAATGTATGTTAATGTCCACTCTACTGCTAATAATCTGTAAGAGTAATACACCTTCTGCATCACCGTTGTCTTTAAAAAAGGGAAGGACGAAAAAATTAAGTTGTTTGCAAAATGAGGTGGTGATTGTACGTACGTACGTATTTGATCTGATGATCTCTTTGCTTTTTGGCTATTTTTTGTTGTACTCATTATTCACTTTATAGAGTACAAATATCCAAAATTGCATTGGTCTGTTTTTGCAAGCGATACATTCCCATTTGAATAAGCATAGTTTAGAAAAATTGTTTTAATTTATAGTGATGATTATGATGACTCATTCTTTACATTTCGTTTTTTGTTTGTTTTGATAACTCGTTTAATGACAAATCGACAGAAAGAGTTGTGAGTTGCTGCTCTAAATTGTGTTCAATTATCCCATTGTGGTTGCGAAAATAATGATAATGTTGGGTAGGTCGAATAAAATGTGGAAAAAATTATATACATACCCATATGCAATTTATGTGCTTGTCACTTGTATTGACTATTGTGTTTATCCTGTAGGCACAGTAGGCGATAATTTTTTAGACCTATGTACAAACATAAGTTATTTCAATTTTAATGACAACTAAAGCTATAGTTTGTCTTGTTTAGTGTGACCAGTGTACTCAGAAAATCAATAAATTTGGCAAAAGTTAATAAAGGAAACCTTGATCGCAAGAAATGAAATAAGGTAAAGTAGTAAAAAGAAAGAAAAGTAGTTGTGGAACAGTAAATATAGTTGTTGTTATTTTGATAAAAAATAAAATACTTCCTTTTGTACGTGTTTTTATTTATTTTTAAAAGTCAGATAAGTTTTTTTTCATTAAAGATAATTTAGCGTGTAGATTGAGGGGGAGTGTTTGCTAAATGACTTACTATACATACATACATACATATTCGATAAAAAGCTTTGCTCAAGACGCATTGTACGTACGTGCTGCTGTCGTCTTCTTATGTACATTTTTTCAAAGGTTATGCTCGTATCATCATCATTCCACCATAAAGATAAGGATAGTGCAATAACAAAATGTTGACTGGTCGCAAAGGTTGTGGTTTTTTTGTGCGAAGCGAGTACAAAATGTTTTTATTGCCCCACACATTATTTATCATTTACAACTAAACTAAACTACATTACCGATAATAAGAAACTTTCTTAGCATTAAAAAAATGTACAATCTTACCGTATTCCTGTGTATACGAATACGAAATGTGTTGTATGTACAAACAACCAAAAATGTATTATAATTATAATAATATACTTTTAAGGTTGTTTTGGGTATGATTATGATGATGATGACTGATGATGGCATATGACATTGATGTATTTATGTCGTAAATGAATATTATTATAAGCTCCAATTTTTTCCCTTCACATAAAAAAAGCTTTTGCTTTACATACACATATAAATAGTAGCCTTCCTCATGTGATGTTGCTAAATGATATGATTATACTGATTGGAATAATAATAATAATGATATCATGTTACATATACCCAGTGATTGGTTGTGTAGAATTTCTAATTAACTAGACGCTGACGGATGTTTAGCGTTTGGCACTTGCTCTAGTCTTTTGACAGCTTTGCTCCAAATAGATGAATGCGTTTATAAGCGTGCAGTATTAGGAAAACTACATCTCATCTTTATGCGTATACTAGCAGACAGACACACATGTCACACTGCACATTTTTTTGACATTAAATTTCCATGTGTAGGGGGTATATTATGTCTAACTGCTAACAGCAGTGATCGTTTTTAATGTAAAGTTTCATTTAAGCAAGTTAGTATCACACTTTCCACTTAGGTAATAATGGAATTGACTACCTATATCCATTATATATTTATATATATATATATATATAAAGCAGCAAGGGCTTTATAATCTGCCTTAACAATGGATCTACTGATCTTATTGAAAACAAAAAAAAAATCTGTGATACTAATTGATGCGTGTTGTGTGTGCTACATGCACCGTGTATTAATATAATAATTTATTCGTTAAGGTACGTAAGCAAGATACTGTTCGTTAGTTTCTTCCTTGAGTAGGAAGGAAGGAGCAACATTTTGTGAGGTGTCGCTGTATGCTCAGGGTTGTTGTTTGTCATCTTGTCCTCCCTGGAGGGGGTTGACATTATTAGTATGTTTTGTTGGCTAATTGAATGATAAATAGTTTATAAGTTTATGGTTGTGTAGTATAGCTGCTCGGATCAGTTACTACAACTTTTTAGCAGTACTGTAAATCATGAATGATCCATTAATCTTTATTGTGTTTTTTTGCAGTCGCTATTTATTATGATGGTGGCGAGACACAGACGCTTCTGTAATGTGTACATGGCGTGCATGCAAGTAATTGAACGTGTACATGTTGCATTTTGGGAAATGACATTAAAGTTGTATGGTGCACTCGTGCACAATAATGACTCAATTTTGACCTTCCTGGATGTAACCTCATTTTCAGGTGTTACACGAGGACGAGACAACTAACCGAATGCAAGAGAGCTTGAAATTGTTTGACTCCATTTGCAACAACAAATGGTTTACGGACACCTCCATCATCCTTTTCCTCAACAAGAAAGATCTCTTTGAAGAAAAAATTAAAAAGTCGCCGCTGACCATTTGTTTCCCAGAATATACAGGTAAAATAAATAAGATTTATAATATATATTATAGTGGATAAAAAATAAGAAATTGAAATGGATCCAATGATATTAATTCATTTTTTGTAACACCACAGGTGCACAGGAATATGGGGAGGCTGCGGCATACATTCAAGCTCAGTTCGAAGCCAAAAATAAGTCAACTACTAAGGAAATTTACTGTCACATGACCTGTGCAACTGATACAACAAATATTCAGTTTGTATTTGACGCCGTCACCGATGTAATTATAGCGAACAATCTCAGAGGGTGCGGTCTTTACTAATAACGGGAGAGAAAAATTGAAAATAATTTGTTTGTTTTTTTCTGAATTATATGAATATACTACTACTACCACATATTATATATACATTTAATTACAGTTGTAATTATAATTAAAGTACATACTATACATAATATTCTTACTATGATGATCAGTAACACACCATACACACATGCATAGCTAGCTGGCTACATAAAAAATGATGAAGTGATCCATGTACAGTTTTAAGTGAAGAAAAAGCAATGTAATTTAGACTAATATTATCATTATGTTTCTGTAAAGAAGTCAAATATATCAAGGTATTACTATTACTTTAAACAATATGCATGAGTATATGGTAATAATAATTTGATAGCGACGCTAGTTTATTGAACAACACTGTGTACATATTATCCCACATTGACTTAGAATTTGATGTACGCGTGCATAATAATACAACTGTAATTACTATCGTTGTGCACATTAATATATTGCTGCAATATACTAATGTAATAGGTATACTATATTTTCCTTTTTGGTTTCGTATCATTTTTGTCTAATTTTTGAAGTCAATGGATCAAATATAAAAGTTTGTTAATAAAAAGAAGAAAAAATGCTAAAAATGTTCAGTATGATATATGACTACATACTAGTACTATATAGTTTATGACGTATATTTCCGCTTACACTGTTATATAAATATATAATGCTATATGATATCATCTTGTATAGCATTAAAATATTATTCTTATTATTATTACATTTAGTACTATGCTGGTACGCTTGAAAGTATTCCTATTGATATACAACTAATTATTAATTAATTATTGTAACCGGCTTGAATTCCATTACTGTTAATTATTATCATAAAAACTCAAAATATCATTCTACATCTTATTATTGTTATTATCAATTTATTGTAAAAATTGACTACAAAATACCAAAAAATACCAATAAGTAACCTATATAACATTACTGGCTATAAACAAACAAACATACAATACATACATACATACATACCACAAGAAAATCAAAATAATTTCCATTGTATGACAAGAAAAAAATATTGTCTCTATTAAGTTCTGTGACAAATACTAATTGCAGGATATCTTGCCAAAATGTTTCCCTATTGTAACAATTGACAAGGCAGGGACTAACATTAAGAAGATTCCTTTTGCATTATTAGCATTGTGATGTTTGTCTCACTTGCATTACTCATTTTAACCTACAGATATAATCCTATAAAATATAAAATAACAGCACAACACAGCATTTATGTAATTTCAAAGAAAAAGAAACATAATATGTATGTATGTAAATGTAGGTATACAGATATTATTGCTAGAACTCCAATACCATGATTAATTTAGTCTAGAGATGCAGTGCTAAAATGTAACGTGAATGCCGTGTTTGTATTTAAAATTTAAATTTACTAGTTATACAATGTACGCATGTATCTTAAGTAGAATGTAATAATCATTACAATTTATTATTATTATTATATTGCATATTCTACGTACGTATAATAATAATTAAAAAATGAAAGCTGTACTATATACTTTTTCTAAGCCCATATGTAAATACTACTTATGTGTGGGTGTTGAATCAAAAAATATAGTACTTTGGAAGTTTTCATGTTCGCAATTCTCATTATTTAAAAGAAAAAAAGTCCCAACATTTGTTAGAAGTATTGTAAGGATAAAACACAATTATTTTTTTCAAATGAGGCTGCTGAATCGGTTTTGAATTCCATTAATTTCTTTTTCAGTTTGGGGACAATTACGGCTTTTCATTTGCTTTCGTATTCCCGACGAATTTTTTGTTACTTTCTGTTTGTCTTTGTATTAATTTGTAAGCAACACAATTACTACTGCTACTATTAGAGAAGTAAAACTTCGAATACTCAATCGGTAATGATAGCACAAATTTTTGGAAAAAAAGAGTCCGTAGAATGCGATTCATACGTATCCCCTTAGTTGATATTACGGTGATTGTTAATTGCTGCTACTGCTACTGCAGTGGTAGGGACAATGATTTACAAACGTGGAACAGAACGCACTTAAACATACCAGTGTTAGGAATGAAGGTAACGAATCGAATTATAGGGTTTGACTAGTTTGGAAAACTACAATAAGTACACACTTCAAAGAATGATTGGTTGTGTTACTATTAATTAATATAATTTGAGCACATTTTTGTATACATATAAATTATATTAATTTTTTGAACTTTGACGATACCTAAAGGACGGCGTGTAAAAAACTGTAAGTTTTCATGATGATTTAATGTACAACGAGTGATGCTTTTTATTTTTAGTTACGTACAAGAATGTAAATTATAATTGATCATTTCAGTGTTAGTGATTATTTGTTTTCATACAATGTATGTATGTATTATTATTATTATTATGAATATATACACCAGTGTACAGTATGTATTATAAAAGGAAAAAAAATTAGGGAGAACTGATTTACAGTTGACGCTTTTTTATATTCTTGTCAATTCTATCTGTACAATTACAATTGTCTAACAAAATGAAGAAAAAACGATGCTAAAATCGTTAGAAAAATATACTACTGCATAAAATAACAACGTAAAAATGTATTATAATTAATGATATATACCTAGTAATGATATTCATGTGAGATTGCTTATATTTACTTGCTGTGTCATTTCACTATAAAAGAATATTTGTTGTAAGAAGCTTGCTAAACAATATTTAGCATTAAATGATTATTGTCTACACATATATCTAATATTACCTGTTTGACAAAATCAATCATTGCCAATATTTATTTTGTTCAGTTATTAATAATGTTGGATTTATAGTATTTATTTGTAACTCAACATTTAAAGTTGTCAATAAGCTGAGCTTGATTTTAAAACATTTTTGGACCGACTCTAGTGTTTTATTTATTTAAACTGTCTACTCAGTTTGTTTATTGTCACAATAATGTGGGACTTCCCACTTTTCGAAATTGTGGATAAAATTCCTTCATTTTGAAATTTTTCTTGTACACATTCACATTCATTTGTTTTTATTAAAGTTTGGAATAAGCTGTTTACATACATATTTAGTATACCTTTTCATACTTTTCCGGCATCTGAAAGTATTTTTGGAACATGCACAAAGGTACCATATTCATTTGCTTTTTCCAAACTTTTAAAAAATTGATGAAAACCAATAATGGATTCATATTCGTAATACAAATAAATCTATTTTATTTTGCATCCATTTTGAAGACATGAGTCATGAGTCACAAAATTATTGATAACAACGATAATGCACGCTATTGTTATCAGTAAACTCAAGGGTTGTCAACGTGAATGCATGAATCAATGAAGCAGCGTTCTCTTCATTGATTCATGCATTCACGTTGACAACCCTTGAGTAAACTATGTACGTAAGCAGAATTTTTTGTTTTTGTTGCACTTTAAGGAGCTGGAAAACTTGTGATTTTAATCATGCGTATTTGATCAACTGATTTTCCATGGTCAAAGTTTGCAAAACTGACTGACGATAAATTGATTGGTACCACTTCACATATCGCAGAGATAAATCTTGATCTTTGGATTTGCTTTTATTTACCTTTATATTCAATACTTATTTTTCTATCCGGGAGTGATGACCAGACTAAAAATCATTACTCGTTATTATTACACTATGTATCATGTATCATAATTTTTCTGAATAATTTGTCCCAATTACTATTGTGTAATTTCAAATACTTTCTGCTGTACATACACGAGGAACCTCATTAATGGTTTCGGAATTAATGGTGCGATGGCCAGAAGAACACCCAAAATTAATTTTCCGCATTCAAATGATTTTTTTCGCTACAAGTAGTTTTAAAGAATATTACATGTCACATGAAATTCTTAGAAAAACAGAAGACGATTCATGTGGTTATCATAGTTCATCATAATACGCCATTATCAACTTGCCAGAGAAGTATGTTTATTTATATTGCCATCTTTTTTACCAACACATACATACTCAAAACCGCGTCCTCAACTCATGGTTTGCCTTGCAACTAGCATGTTCAAAGATGAAAGTCCAAAGTTCTTTTTTAACGTCAACCGTAAAGCCGCTGATGATGATATGCCGCTGTCGCTGCTACTTCTGGTCACTGGGTACTCGTTACATGCTACTATGCTACCGATTTATTTTCCGATATAGATTATCTTTATTTAACCACTGATGACTTCTAACATGGGATGCGATTAGAGATCTAACTACAACTATCTTGTCATATCATATCTATGACATGTCTAGTAAATGTTGAGGTTGCTAATCTGACATGCAAACTTGTATTTTGAACCCCAATCAGCTCAAAGTTCAACTAAGGACTGCTCACTGCTCATTCACTTAATCTATAAAAAAAACTAAATTCTCTTATTATTTTTTGCAACGTTCGAATCCCAACCTTGACAAAGTTCAACTTTTTCAACCGTGAAACCTTGCACAAAAGACTATAATGTCAACAGTGATTTAACATTTCAATAATTTGTTCTGACACTGAAGTAACTGTTTTTTATCGGTTTCAATGTCAACAATTCCGGGAACGTTAATGCTCCATAAAACTGGCTACTCTTCGATGAATAGCAATGTCAATAACTTCATTTCAATTAAAAGGAATTGTACAACTAAATTTTAAGCTAACGAAAGCATAATAAGATATTATCTAAATGTTCAAAACGACACATTACATCACCCTTTATTAATGTTATCGGTGCTTTTTTATTCAAATCTAAACATTTATTCTAATATTTATTTCATTACCCCTTACTTGCTCACGAAGTACTCATGTTTTGAATTTTGGAATCTCATTGTCAACAATAAAATTATTAAAGGTTAGTTATTACGATTACGACGTTCGTGGCAGATGGTGAGACTTTATTGTTATCACAAGGAATTTCTTTTGTTAATACCAAACAACAAATCTAGAAACTTGAGCACAAGACAGCAATAATTTTGTAATTTTCAAGAAGCAAGTGGTATAAAGTTAAATGATACTATAAATATTATTATGACGGATGATGGTGGTAGTGGAGTCGTGCCTTTGTTAGCAATAAAGCTTGTATATTAACTAACTGCACTTCTTTGTTTCATTCATTATTCACACGTTGTAAATTCCCATGAAAATTCAAGTACACACATAATACACACATAAATACAGCGCAAAGTTTGTAAATTAACTTGTGGTTTAAATAAAAGCCGCACTTCTTAATTTAATTTTTTGTATAAGGTTGTATATGTATAAGTACTGTATATAATTTGTTTACTGATTTCACGTGGGGTGACTGACTATAAAGATGGCAATGATAACGCATGATAAATGTGTAGTTAACAGTATGATTTGAGCAGAAGAAACAAAAGTATACCAAAGAGAAGGAAATACGTTGATAGGTAAAAATTAAATATAAAAAACCATATTTTAAAAGATTTTAATAGTAACTATTACGCAGTAAAAGGACAGATCCACGGAAAAGATTGTATTTTTGACTGCACACCTTTTCACATTTCTCATTCTCACTACTAATTCTTGTAAAAAGCAACAATTTTCTGAATTTTCGGAACATGACCATTTATTATCGCGTTTTTGCTTTCATATTTCAATCTTTGTAATGCACTACAGTGTATACGTTCAATTTTACAGTATAGTTATTTGAATGCCAAGTAGGAAAGTGTGAACTGATACTGAACAAAGAGCCACAACAGACAACAGCATTAATGACAAGAGGCTTATGTTTATTTTTAGAATAGGAATAAACCATTCGCCTTCGCCAAATATAATTTTTCACATTTTTTTGCGCAAAAAGCGGCTGCTAAATATTTTCCTCGCGTGACACATGACTTCATTTAGGTAAGTTTAAATTTGCTTTGAATGCCAAGGAAAGAATAATGAGTTTTATACGTGAATATAAGCGTATTTACACCTGTTCAACCGGAAGTGCGTAAAGGAAAAGTTTTAAATTTTTTTTACAGTAATAAAGTAAGTAGTGCTATACCTGTCAGAGTCAAGTAAAAGGGGAAAAACTCATCATCATTCATTACAATTATAGTAAACTTCAGTGAATTTTAAAGAGAAGATGCTACCCAACAACCACTTTTACGCTTTTCTGACCTGAATGTGGCTAATTTAAAAAGTAATGCCGATTTGGCATACTTTGAATTATGCAGAGTGAGGGGTCCTTATGTTATTTCTTTAACTTTTAGTAAAAATCTCACACCTAATTTTAAATAGGCAATCGTGGCAAAAGCTACTATTTTATTTTACAAACCAAGTCAAGGAATCAAAGAAAGGAAAAAATTATTTCAGTTAATGAGCGTCATGGATAGAATTATTATACTGCAAATTCACGCAAAAAGTGCAATCTCTACAATCTACTGCCAACCCATTTGAAAACCTGTGAAAAAAATTTAATGATCAAAACTTCAATAATTGAATATTGTTTTGTTTGGATAAAAAATATAAAAGTATACCTTATGTGTGTAAAAATGCTAGATTAGTTGGTAGATAAAGGTACTTAACAATGACATAAAACTGCTTACAGAAGCAATGGAATAGTTCATGTAATTTTTATGCCTATGACCCTGCACTGCACAGTAGTAGTGTGGGAAGGGATTTGAGAAAAATGGTGCTGCAGGTTAAGTAAATACATCGATCTAAGTACAAAATAAAATCGAAAGTCACATTGTTGTGAATATAGCGTTATTACACATACATTTGGAATGTGCTTATAGTCAGAAATCTTTAAGCATTCAAGTCATTATGTTCATAAAATGGAATACTAACTTATCGTTCATCCTTTATCCAATCTATGATGATCTATAGAGTATAGTCTGGAAGGTTAAATAGAATATTGCGTATACGACTTTTTGTTGAGATTTAAACTTTGACATTGGCCATTGTTTTGCAATCAAATCAGGAATGAGTAGGTATATATGTAAAATCAGTTAAGGTTACTTCAAGTTAATCGAGCAAGATATCCATATATAATTGTGACGTGTTTGAAAATTACTATTATTATGCATTATTAAATTAACAAGTACGGTGACACCGCTTATCACCAACTAAAATGTCAATGTCATCTGCAGTAATGGAACGTTTAATTTACTGCTTGAATGGATTGTGGAGATGAGAGAAATTAATGAGCAGTGAAACCGTAAATATTTATATTGTTAACAAGTCATTAACTTTGTAAACACCATTTTGTATTTTATTCTTGAGAAGACACCAAATTAGCAACAAATGTGTTATCGTCTTTACAGAGGGTTTCTACACTAATTAATTAAATATAGCTAATATGAGGACATAAATGTTGTTAGATCAAAGTTTTGTACATAAATAAAATATTTAGCATAAATGTGTTGTGCAAATAAGACTTTCCTTTTTATCTTGTCGGTAAAAATATAAGCATCTGCATAAAAAAAATATACACCTCGTATTTGATCATTTTTACAACATACTGTCATATATACACACTTATCTTACTAGATAGTGCAGGGCCAGAAGCAGATCTTGCAAATATAACGTACAATATGTATAGGTGGACAATTATTATTGAGAAAGGTAGTTTAATTATTAATGTTAAATATTCTGAGGAACCTTTGGAAAAGACCTGCCAATGAAAATGCAGGCTCTGGTTCTCTAAACAAATTTCTGATTGGTGATTGCAATTCTGGTGGTGGTCCTATTGGTTGATTAGGTGGAATAAAAACGGGCGGGAGTGTAGGCAAATTTTCATTTTGTCTGGATTGAAAATTATTGGTCTGGTCAGGAAAGGCTTGCTGGTCCTGCTGCTGTTGAAATTGGAAATTTTGTTGATTTTGCGGTACTGGCTGATTGTTTAACTGTTGAAACTGGTTCTGAACTGGCGATTGCTGTTGTGCTTGTTGAAACTGCTGCTGTTGTTGAGGCTGTTGATGGAAGCTGTTTTGTTGAAAATTGTTGAAATTAATCGGTTGCTGAAACTGTTGACCAACATCAAACTGCCTTGACTCTATTTTCTTATCAGTCTGCTGACTCTGGAAGAATGAAGGTGGCTTCTCAGCTCCACTCTCAACTTCAGCAGTACGTCTTTGTAGCGGTAACGGCGGAGGCTTGAAAAGCGGCTCCTGAGCTTGATATCGTTTTGCGGCAATTTCTTGTGTCTTTGTCTGATTAGGCTGAGCCTTGTCTTGTGCATATACAAGAGTAGCTGACACACCAACTAAAAGTAACTACGAACAAAAAACATTCCATGATAATAAACTGTAAACATATTTTTGCGTATTTTATTTTACCCTTAAATATAAAATTAGAAATAACTCACGATATGAACACTTTTTACAGGAACGCGCTTCATTGTGGGAACAATAAATATAACACACTTGAAAACAACAGAATCACTTTAAACACCAAATAATAAACCCAACAATAGGATGAACCACTGTTCTGTTGCGGGAAACAAATTGCAGATAGTACCCAAAAATTTGCTTTAAAAATTAATAAGAGTGATGGGCCGGATGTGTTTGCAGCGAACCAAAGATGAGGGACTACTGGCGAACAACTTGAATGGGTGTACCGATGAAATAATACTGATCGTTTTTAGCAGTACAGTGGCGTTTCATATCATGTCGATGATGATGAGCACATGAAGCAAGCGCAGGGCCATTTTTAGATTCTCTGCGAAATCATTGTTGTAGAAGACCAACTTGTTAAGTAAAAAATCTTTTTTTTTTGTATTGCGTTAGTACACTTCTGCATGGGTTGTCTCTAAGAATCCTTGTACCTTCTACTTGAAAGGGGATTATCAGTAGAGGGGGCAGTGACATGAATGCGTACTGCGTACAACGACGTCTCATAACGTAACACCTTTCAAAGGACATCATCATCGTGTTTACATGCTATTTTTGTAGTGTTGAAACTGAAAGTAATCCGTCAACCCGTCAACCACCACTGCAACAGTGCTTCTTCTGCAGTCTACGCGTTTTAAACTAAGCCAAGATGATACCGCACACAATTATAATAATATCCTATCCACGACTTCGACATACACGTTAAAGACCATTATTGTACAGTTTTTGATGATGCTGTATGCTGCTGTTCTGTTTTATTCTACAGGCTCCCGACGACCCTTGTTGTAAGAGCGCAACAAAGCAACGATTAAAGTTGCTTACCTTTTTGATTAGATGATTTTTTCAGCCTTCCTCCATTATTTTTGATGCTGCTACCTGCTTGCAGACTGTGAACCTTATTATTACGTTTATTTTATCGCCAACATAATCACCAACTATTAGTATCCACGTCCCCACCTTTCTTGCATTTTTGCATGCGCAGACATTATATTACCGTCACCCATAAAATAAAAAGCTGAAGGCTGTGGGACTTGAGATCAACGTCAGGAATGTCATATCATCATTATAATTATAAACATCTTCAAGCAGAACGTATGCATTTCATAAAAATAAAACGAGAGTAGATGGTAAACTAAGAATAATATACTATTGCACAACAAAAGGGACCTATCTAGAGAGGTATGTATAATACTCTGATAAGAACTTTTGGAATAACTAACCACGTATTTTTTTGCCATTCACTATAATGCCTATACTCCTTTACTCATTCACCTTTTAAATGCAAGCAGCCCACAAACCTAGCTAAAAACTATTTTATAGAGATAAGCAAAAAGTTTACGTGGCTATATGCAAACCAACTTCACATAAATTTACCTTCCCTTTGCGCCGCAGCTCATAATGAAAGGGAAAATAATATTTTAAAATATTTCCTAATATCACTTACATGATTTACTTGATCTATTTTTGGCAATTGTGTTGCATTGTGTGAAAGGTACATTACCGGACCGTAAACGTTATAGCGTCAATTTACGTGAACGTTGAAAACTACTGACAAATTGTATACCTTGCTTTCTAGAAGCGTTGGACGGAGTTTACGTAAGGTTTTAAAAGAAAAATATATCATCATGAATGAATGTCTATGACTTGAGTGTAAAATAGCATCTTGAAACATATTTACCTACTTTATTTTTTTCTTTACTTACGTTCTACTGTCAACAGAATTGAAAAATGTTATCTTGTAAAAATATTTACCTACGTCAAATATTTTGGTCCTTTGACGCTGTGTTCTTTTTAGGTTAACGTAGAACGTAATAAACTAATGCATAAATGTCTTCAGAATTAGCCAGTAATTTCCCTTGTATTATTAGCAGTAAGCAGTATAGAACAATTGTTTGCAAACAGGTAATCACTTGTTATACTTAAATACACGAAGAAAACCTTGATGTTACAATTTACGGCGAGAAGGGATACAGAGTTTTGAAGCATGTACTGTTAGTCAAATATAATCTAAGCTTGTGGAGCGTGGTCGATGATTTCTAAATTTAACGGATTTGTGGATATAATTAAATATTTATTATTTTATTACAAATATAGCGTGTAATCATACGTATCTGTAAATGTACTGTATCTTACATTCTCTTAAAAGAGTTTTATAACATCAAACTCATCCGACATCAATAGCTTTCTCTGCCAATGATAATAATGCGTACTGTTTGAATTTCAATGTATCTTTTTAATAAAAAGGTATTAATTGTGTGCTATTTAGCTTGCATCATTTATGCAAATATGAAACAAAATTTCAGCTTCGTCATTTTCTCACCATCAAAACTGCTTACTCAAATTTAAGTATAATCTGCTTGGACAAGTAAGAAGGCAAAATGCAATATACCTATGTATGTTCGTTGTTAAAAACGAAGTCGTAAGTATAAGCCTTCCTTAAAAACATTTTTGCAACTTTCATTTTCATTCCCAGTTTCTGTTTGCCAATCAAAGCACTGTCTGTCTGTCCCAGTAAGTAGTCTCTTGGGTAAGCTGAAGTCAGCGTAGACAAAGTGAATTACATACATCCATTCATGTCTTTGGTTTAAAAATAAAATTGGTCCCACTCCTAAAGCTTTTATTTTTTCTGTACAAGGAATATACTTTACTCATTTAGGATGCTAATTAGCTCCTCCGCGTCTTTGTTTGTCCTTTTGTTCAGTGAAGTCATACGCATACCATTTAAAAAAGTTGTTATCTGTCTCCTGCTGCAAAGTGTGCAGAATCAGAATTTACCACTTTATTTTTGTTTTTGTATCCCTAAACCAAGCGTGTCACTGATAAAATTTATGGAAGCATCTGACTCTTCGGCTGGTTGGTAAACGGCAAATAATGATGATTCATTCTGGCTGATTTTTTTAGCGTTACGTAAGCAAGTATCAATTACATTGTTTGTCACTGTCGGTTTGCGTATAAGTAGTTTCGTAATTAAACTCAAAGTCGCCAAGCGCATATATCTTATATCAGGGAAAAGGGTGTTGAACAAGATATTAAACCTGTCAATACACACATCCTAAATATGAAAATTTATGAACACGTTTTCATCACCGCTTCAGTAGCCAGCAGCAGTAGCATCAGCAATTCTCTGTGTCATTATTGCTAGTTGTAATTGCTCGTTTTGAGTTGTACTATTAAGCTGTTTATATATGTACCTACAGAATAACTACATGTATGAGTGCATCAAAAAGAAAAGCTATGAGTGATAAATTAGAAAAACTACGACCAACCACGGCAAAAATATTATTGATAACTAATAATGATGCTTGTAAGTTGCGTGAGCTAACAGCGGGATGATCACACTTTGCGGGGACACAGCATCTGAAATTGTGCTGAATGATAATGAATGAAAGTTTTTAAAATAGACATTATCATCGTTAGTAAAAGAACACATGCTTAATGAATATGTTATTGTCAATTGGCTGATTGTATTACGCTGTAGTAGAGGTAGTAGCAGCAACATTACATACCTCAGTTTGCTTCTGGTCTGTAGTAATAAATAAACATTTTCCTGTCTTCCTGAATCTCTGCTAAACAGTGTTAACCAGCATATCATTACGTAACGTTTTGAAACTGCAATGATACTTGGTTGTTTTGTGTGCATTGCAATAACAAATTGCAAAAACAAATCCTCTTTCATCTCCCTCTCTTCCTGTCTTCATTGTTTGGCCTGACCTGTCTCTTTTTTGTTGCATGCAAAAGTTGAGTTGAACAGAAAAGCGAAGAGATTTTTAAGAATAGACATTTCAATTTAGACTTAAGCAGATTCTCTGATGTCACAATTGATTTACCTGTCGTTTGTTATTATTGAACTGCTTGAAGAGACAAATAATAATACCTAATGATGTTTAAAAGAATGGATTGATGAATGTTGCAAGCAACGGCTGTCTTAAGTCAAACGGAAGTAGGTATACATATAGATTCTTGTTACCAGTTATGCATATATGCGTCATACGGAAGGATGCATATGTAACATCGGTATTGGTTGTTGGTATTAATATTTTTGTTAGGGAATAAGATGAGCCGTTGATTGCATCTCCTTATATAAAAACAGAAAGTATAATGACTAAAGACTAGGCGCAGGGCACAGTTAAGTAGCAAAGCCACTTCAAATCCAAACAAAGCGTTCCGTCTGAGTGCATTTTCTTTTCAGATTGAAAATGAAAACATATTAATACAACCCAGATTGTGCTGTGCGATGGTGGTTGTAAGTAGGATAGTTTTAGTTGATTGGTATGTGTGTAGACGCGCACATCATAATAGATCTTATGAACATCATACAATTGCTCGTTTATTTGTTGCTTTACTCAACATACAGTTATTCTGTTGGTAAAAGATATTAATCTTTTTATCTTTTTAAATAAATTCAAAGTCTCCTTCATAGTAATTGTACGTATTGCGCAAAGTTTCTTTTCAAAAAATACAGGAAGGTAGATTACATAGGCGTTTTTCATAAACGTTAGCAAAGCAAACCGTAATGCAGTATTTTGTTATAAATAATTGGTTTTTTTAAATTTTCGAATGAATCACAAGCAAATCGGAAATTGAAATGTATGCACTAAAAGGAGAAGATACGGCGGGCTAAAAATTAAATGATGCCAACTCTAGACTAAATTCGCATGATGTGATGATGTAATAATAGGACAAAGAACGTGTTCTTTTTTAATGAATTCACGACTCAGAGAGTATTGTAAATGCATGGTTAAGTATCTTCTTTGTTTTCCCAAAAGAAGGGAAAGACTCTAACGGAAGGAGAGGAAATGTTTCTTGTTGTTGCAGTGAAAGATGGAGGTATCGATTTTGTAGAAATTATTAAGCGCATTCAAAATTGTTTTTATCTTCTACAACGAATACTCAAGACTCACCTCCACCGGCAGGAACAGGCCGATGCCTTTGGTTAAAAATATTTCATCAAATAATTATTTATTTTCCAAGTTTACCGTAACAAAAAGGAACGAAATGAGAGACTCCCGAGACCAACAGTAGCGACAACCACTGCATGGTCTGCATGCATAAATATTTCATAACATTCTAATTTAATTTGTCTTTAGTAAAGGCAGTAATCTTATATGGTATATTCCCGTCTGTGTCATTTATATTAAACTTAATGTGAAAATGAGCACACTTATTTTCTGTCAAGCGTCTTTTTTAGTAAATTTTCCGACTGCAGGCCTCTTTTAACAAAGTTCCGGCTTTGGGCATTTGATTCAAAAATAAACTTAATGACAGTGCTCAATAAGTAGTAATAAGCTGTGTGAAAGCTACATTACGGTCATTGTGATCGTCTTCTCTTTTCATCTTGTTATTGTTGGCAATCACCCATGATGTGGCCCATAATGGTAATCATTGCCGTCACGGTGGGTTCTCATTCTCAATTCAATGAAAATTACTTTCAATGAAGGGCTTATTGTCGTTCCAACAATGAGCTTGTAATTATTGTGAAAATGACTAGTTGTGATTCTGCAAACATGTTATTGAGACATTTTGTTGAACCAAAGAATGAAATGACGCAATGACAAGCAGATATCAGCGACTATTGTCCAACCAAATTGCATCTTAGTTTAAAAAATCATCACCAGTTCTGTTGCAGAATTCCTGATTTTCTACATCAGATTAATGTATGTGAATTCGGAATTGGGAAGGACATTAATTAGATTAATAAATAGGAATTAAACTGATAATGTTCCGTAAAAAGTGAAGGTGCATCTTGGATCAAAGAGAATTGATTTAGTACGTATAAGTTTGGCATCTGCGAATCGTCGATTTGATAATATAATTATGCAATTTTTAGTTTTATTGAAGATTAACCGACCAGATCATGTAATATGTAGTTTATTTAAGATAAATAGTACAACTCAAAAGCTATATCAAGATGTTATAAATAAAAGCGAAAGCTTAAATTAATATTTATATACATAAAATGATGCTGCCAGTCATCACAACTTGAAACATACTGTGGAGATTGTCTTGGTCGTCACATGAATCGACATGAATAGTTTACTGAGTATTATCCGTTCATTTAGCGTTCTGCTTGTTACGAAGACCTTTTGAATAATGAATCGATTCCTTATTTCATTCTTCCAGAAGTAATGCCAATAAATTTTATTGTGCATAATAGACAGACCCATAATGAGCTTAGATAGATACATTTGCAATAATGCGATTAAATTACTACCGATGGTACCACCACCATCATCGTTATGAGTATTAGAATTAAATCAGTTCAAAAGAAATAGCAACCGACTTTATTTTTTACACTTTTCCCTTGTCATCATCAGCGTTATTCTAAAGCTCTGAATGCAACAATAATTAGGATCATTAGCTGTCGTTCTGTTTGTCATTTTGAACAAATCTACTACGAAAATTCAATATTTGACAAGCTGTCTGTCTGTCTACTGATGCGATGCTGAATTTTCAGAAAAAAGCAACTATCAAAAACGACATTGTCGTCACCTCGGTTTAGCGAAATCGTTCGCACCTGCTGTTTGAAATGAAAGTTGCTTTTCAAAAAGAGTTAAACCCTTCATGTAAAAAGACGAGATATATTATATGCTTATAAGCTCTGTCAGTTCTACATAGAAGTCTTCACGTGTTTTACCAACGTGTTACATAACTTGCGTAATATTTTTTTATTTCTCCGTTTCGCTCATTTCATAATAAATATACTGTTGTCTAACTGCTGAATCATCCCGTAAACCATGATCATGCTTTTGCCTAATCCGGCAGACTAAATTATTGTTTATCAACAAAATATCTGTCTATTTATACTTATCTCTGGACTTTAGTGGACCCTTCCATTCGTATTACTCCAATATAATATCTTCATATTAAAAACATGTAAACAGACAAGTCAATCAGTTTAATAGAAATTAGCGATGATGATATGAATTGAAATGTTGATGATGGGAGCAGCTTGAACTATAAAAACTTGTCACCTCTGCAAATGTATGTTACAAACTTTAAATACGTAGACAATGTTAGCTGTGCACTGTGCGGGTCTTCTCCTTATACGTCAAGTTCGAAGTCCAGTCCAACTGATCAATAAAGCAAGACTAGCGCTAATATACAGAATTTACCTTATCGCCGCTTCATTCATTTTGAGCCAACGAACGGAATGGCCTTTGTAACTTTGCGTCACGTGCCAGTTAATGGGATGCATAATAGTAACAGCTCTTACGTATATTTGTACGCAAAATACTACTACTTATATTTGAGATATTTTTGTACACAAAAAATGTAAATAAACGAGTTAAAATGGTTTAAATAGGAAGAGATTGACTCCACAACAAAGTGTGTCGATGACATAATAATAATTTTGTAGTTGTTGGTTGTTTGTATTTGAGTGGGATGATGGCGATTGCTCGCTCAAAATGGCATACACTATGCACAAAACAATGATTATGTAAGTATGTAAATAATTTTCTCAAATTAATAGTCATCGTAGAGAAGGTGTGCACACTTGTACACAATTACCCGTCAAATGAATGAGTCAGAAAGGTGAAAGTACAAACCAATCAAAGCTTACTGAAGTGGCCCCATCACTTGTTGTTTTTATATAAAATATGACAAAACTCAATTCATTTTCAACTGCAAAATTAATTTTAATTGTAGAATAAATGGATTTTGTTGGATTTAGTACGAATTAGTTTTTATTAACATTGCAATTAAGTTGTAAACAAAACAAAGTGGGCAATGACAATGAAAGTATGAAATTTTAATTCAATAAATTTTTGAAATGCTATTACTCTTGAGAATTAAAAATTTTGATTACTTCAGCAAGGCTCTACTATTTTACCAGATTTTTTTTCAATTCTTCTGCTTCTCCACAATTTCAAGGTCGACCCTGTAATATAGAAAGCATTTTCCCCACATTTTACAAAGATACTTGTATTATTTATTCCAAGGTTGAGTTTACCTATAATGAATTTCTTCTTTATTTATTTACCTCTTACTTTGCATTCATGATTTTCTTGGCTCCGGAAGAAGCAATAATTTTAGCTTGGGGAGAGACACCGCGTCCTGGACTTTTGGGAGTCTTTTGTCTGCCAAACGGAGCTGGAGAAATAGGCTTTCCTGAACTTGATCGATCTACTCCTTTTGCAGGAGAGACTGAAGTGTTCAATGATTTTGGCTTTTTCGTATGCTTCATGGCAGCATCAATCTTTTCGTCGATTGTTGATTCAGCTTTGTCTGCATTCGCAGCGTCTGTGTTCTCGGTACTGACTAGATAGTACTCTGGATTTTCTAGTCTTGCAGCTGCTTGAGCAGCTTTCTCCAGAGCATCCAACTTGGCTAGAGTGGATTCAGATAACTGAACAGGTTCAGCTGGTTCCGGAAGATCGCAAGCTTCAGGGTTTAATTTTCCAAGGACCCATGGACGATCTTCATCATACAAGTAGCACTCAGGAGGAATTTCCAGATTTTGTGGTGCCACATGATCAATGCCATATTGTCCGGCGGTGGGAACTGGTCTGTCAAACGAAGCCACTTCTGCTAAACGAGGAATCGGAGAAGTCTGGCCGTATCCGAGCATCATTTCTCTCGCCGGCATCTGTTTTGGTTCCGGAAAAATGTAATTTCCTTCTTTATCCAGCATTGTCAGTGGTTCTTTCTTGACTTGTGGAGAGGGGTGATCTCCGATGATCATAGAATCAATTATGGCTGCCATTTTTCCACCGTATAATACCCCAAAATCAACTCGCTTTCTCAAGATTCTCGAATCAAATCGCGCTAATCTTTTACCAAACTTGGTGGATATCACGAGAGAAAAACCAGAGAATTTTTTTTCTGACAGATTCTCAACAATAAAGATGTTCCCTTCAAACATTACTTGGAAAGAAGGGAAAATAAAGTACGTGAAAAACAAAACCAAGATGCTAAAAATCAACGTTTTGTCAGCTACCATGATAACCATAACTTGGAAACAGGAAGAAAGCAAGGAGAGTTTTTGGCTATTAGACCATTAGACCGGTTGGGTATTTGCCTCTTACGATACGAATCTCAACATGCGGGATCCAACAATCATTGGCGGGATCACCGCATTTTGTATTTATGTACAGGATTTGTCAATGCAGACAATAGTTTAGAAAAAGCCTACTGGATGGACAACTTTATTCCCAAAATATTTTTAACCCGATTTTTTATCTCAAAAGTAATCCTATTATTAGCCATGTGACCCCAAATTCATAATATTCGTGATAAAAGAAGAATAATTAAAAAAAGTTAATGAAAACGGGGAGACAGACACACAATTTTCTAATCCTTCTAGGAGCAAGGGTAAAATAGCGATATACATTCTGTTTTTGACGTTGTATAAGTTACAAAAACAGAACTTGTTGCAAATATAAATGGGGTAACTTGAAATCATGCCTACATGACTGGAGCAACTTGTGAATCATGCCTAAGACTGCAGTAGTTTAGAATCGTGCCTAACTGACTGCAGTAACTTTAGAATAATGCCTAATTTTTTCTATGTCACATCTTTGTAAAAGTTTGCTTTTTTATTTATATTAGCAAAGTAAAAATAAAGGACACGTTATACCGGTTCGCGGTTTGGGTTTTTGTGACAGACTGGTTTGCAAAGACAAAACGTTCACATTAAGGTTCATTTATACATTGTTAGTTGACAACGTTAAAATTAAAGAGAGTATTTACACATGATGACATGATCGTCAAAATTCTGACAAAGTGTAAATGATTTTGGATGACATAAAACTCATTTAATTATTATGAGATTCTGATGATGGTTTACAGTTTGAAACCGAAACGTCAATAAACACTTTCATTTTAATCAAAAAATGTCCTCGAAAATCGTGAATTTTAACCAAAATTATTATTTTTCTCCCTGTGCAACCATACAAACTACGATTCCAATTCAACTACGATTTCCAACGTTTCCAACCGACTTTTATTACATTGCGACTGACTGGTAGGTAATCTACGTATATAGTTTTTCAGCCACTGCATATTATGTACCAACTAGTCAGTTACGACTTACTACTACTACTCACTGTCAATAACTATTTACTTCGTCATAAAATTATTATAATTACAAAAATTCTTTTTTTTATCTTTTCAACTGTAACTTTGTTCGCATATTTAGGCTTCAAATTTCTTTTTATTATGTTACTCTCGAAAAAGATAGCGGAAAGTCATCGAAAGCTCGAGTTTTAAAAATAAATATCTACCTTTTCAGCCTTGAAATGAATTCAACTAACTATTTACTTGACACTATTGTTGTGTAGTGAATTACCGGTTTTCGCCTGGCCTAAAAATTGCAGCTCTCTAAAGATAGCATTCTTCTAAAGAAAACCGTCCCTCAGAGTTCGAAATTTGAAAAAATAGCCTCCCAATTGCTGCATGTGTTCTCTTAATCGGATTCAGATCTTTTTATTTGATTTTATGAAAAATTTCGATTTAAAGTTAGAAGATTGCCGTCAACTTTACTTGTTCATTTCACTTGTGAAAAGAAGTTTTCTGCTAAATTTAACTAGTATTACTGCTATTACTCCCTGAGATCTTTTCAATTAAAAAAGGGTGGTGTAATTGAATTAGAGAATGTGGACCAAAAGTTAGCAGTCCCTATTTTTATACGAAAACTGGTATACTATCAAAGCAGTTACTGGAGTGCGCTGAGTGCGCTGCGCATGCTTCTTGTACATCGTAGTGGTCGTGGAGCAATCAGAGAAGTTAATTTTGCGGGTTGAGTTAAAGTTAAACTAGGTTCAAAAAATATCACATGCTTCGTAATTTGGCTCCTGATCTTCATTACTTGACTTTATAATGTCATATAGTATATAGTACTAGTTAGTAGGTGTGTAAATACATTAAGAGTTATAAAACTAACATTTAGACTAAACATGTGGATATTATACCGGGCAACTATATAAAGCTAAAACATACGTCGCGCATCGCTCCATGTTCTAAACTCTGACATTTACATTTTTTGACTCGCGCTTGACTACTATGGTTGAACTTGAAAAGAAGTTGCCGAGCTAAAATCTAAACATCGTCACTATTCATCACCACTTACACGCATATTATCTGTTCTAATGCTGCAAAAGTGGTAAAGAAGTCGCATACCATAATAATAACTAGATATGGCAAATCATAAAGAAGTAGCACATTGTCCATTAAGACTTAAAGACTCTCTTGCCTCCTTTAACTTTTAAGGGCTCCCTGACCTTCTGTTAACCTTGAAAGGCTACCAGACTGGAAAGCTGTCTGATATTTTATGGTCTTTGATTTCAAAGAGGAAAAAGCTCTCATATTCTGTGATTTATGTTACC